>JAABKM020000025.1:5408799-5442991 GCA_016277805.2 Papilio aristodemus | reverse complement strand
ACTTAAAATATTTAAAATCATCACATACTGTATATCAAAACATCACTTAATGTATTTAAAATCATCACATACTGTATATCAAAACATCACTTAAAATATTTAAAATCATCACATACTGTAAATCAAAACATCACTTAATGTATTTAAAATCATCACATACTGTAAATCAAAACATCACTTAATGTATTTAAAATCATCACATAATGTACATCAAAACATCACTTAATGTATTTAAAATCATCACATAATGTATATCAAAACATCACTTAAAATATTTAAAATCATCACATACTGTATATCAAAACATCACTTAATGTATTTAAAATCATCACATACTGTATTTAAAATCATCACATACTGTATATATAATTGATTTATAATGTTATCTAATCAATATATTAAAGTTTCAAGTAGTGGAAAAATATTTTAACGCTTTGTCTATAATATGAAATTGGACATGAGCATGATCCAAAGGCACCCGAAAATGAATTGTGCAAAATGTAAAATAAATTTTATTATATGTCTCATCCCTATTAGCATATCATCGCGACTAATTGTTAACGTAAGCGTAACGTGTCATTGTATATTACCGTATTGTATTGTAATGGACTGGATCATGAGTTTGACGATCATAAGAATATGGTCTATAGGTGTTGTGTGCAATATTTGGCAATACTCATCACATAGTCAAGGTTTAAGAGACCTAGATGGAGTATGTTAGTTTAGGTGTTTATTAAAGATAAATATCGTAGTAAAAACAACCTATTGTGAATACATATATAGAACGAAACAACATGGAAAGTGAAACTTTAAGAAGCGACGTGTAAATACTTGGCAAGTTTTGTGCATTACGAATGCTCGATACTCGATATGACAGACGCGTTAAATACGATTTTCCAATGAACTTAACAAATGCTATACAACAATAACATGGATATTGACATTATATTAAACTTATACATACAATGTAACATTTTTTAAAATGTTACATCGACATATATAGATCAATACAGATTTTTGTCGTAACTGTTTTAAAATTTGCCGGATTAACGTAAGAAGGATTTTAAATTCTATATGTATAATTATAGATCATAATTTATATTACTCGTATATTGTAAGTATATGGCCTAAGTGTCTCTAAGAGGAAGTTTATTTAAGTGCTTTTTAGAGATCTTATTGCGATGTAAATCTACGCTGTACATTCTATTCTGAGAATTTTTATATTTTTACAGCCTTCTAAATTTGTCTTACGGTATTTTTTAATGTATTTATTTTTATTTTACATTGATGTGTTCAAATTTAAAATATGATCTTCAGCCGTTTATCTAATTTTGTTACACAATTCTTCAGTATCAACAATCAACTCCATGTAAATATTAATCAACTTATTAAATGAAATTAAAAATAAAAAAATTCATTAAACTATTTAATATATAATTACATAATTAGTAGTTTATGATAAACTATTGTTGTAAACTGTAGATGTAATCAAAATCAATTTTAAACGTATACCTTATAATTGTATATAAATTAAATGAAATAAGCGAAAAACCGGATGAATTCTTGAACCGTAATTTATTGGACGAAACAATTAACGATATGCGTCGGAGTTTTAATTACACGACATTAAAAAGATATAGAGAATACTCTTATTTTTGTGACTTTGTGGCCAAATTGTATACAGACCTTGGTCCGAAATGAACTGAACACACAAAAATAAAGCTGACTAACTTGCGTTTGGTGAGTGCTGTGACCGAGATTTAATTCGTTTTCCGTCCTTAATACTTCGTTCTCATTTCATCAATTCTTTATAAATGATTCAACGTATATGCAAATTTTCAAAAGCTAATTTTTTTTATTAAAAAGAAGATGAGGTCATACGTCAAACTTGAGATATGTTCTTTGCTTGTTGTGTTGCATAAAAATTAATGAAAATTTATTCATTACATAAGATATCAGCGGTTTAATAATATTCGATATCGTGTACATTCGACATTTATATAGAATAGTCATGCACTCTTTACAGTTGTCATCAAACCAAGTTGTCATTGACCTATCGAATTAAGTAGTCATTGTTCGTAAAAGGCACATCGTGAAACCTTTTCAGCACCATTTCGGTTCATCTCTGATCGCAACACTTGAGTACGTAACATGAGTTAGTCGCAATTAGTAATTTATACTAGTTGCATTCGTAACAGTATCACATGAACTATTTAAATCTACATAAGTGAACATGAGATTATGAGAACTTTTATGATATAGTAAAATTTTGAAACGTGAATATTTCGTATGTCTTACCCGATCCGATGTTTTAGATTTAATTACAGTAGGGTCGATTACAGTAGGACCAAACTCAGTGTTGATAGCAGTAGAGTCCAATACAATATTTAATATTTTAAGAGCTCCGCAGTTATTAAAATCAATAAATTTCGTTACCATAAATATATTAATGCATTGTGAATAAACTGACTTTAGTATTATGTAATTTGTATTCTAATGTATATACAATAAATTATTTTTAAAAAGATAACAGTTTATTTTGATATTAATGTTGAACTTTGCGCTTTCACTTTGTTTTTATTAAACATTGTCAATTTTCAATTCAATCAATTTTTAATTCAATTTTCAAATAAAAATTCAAAATTTATATAATTTTGTTTAAATCGTTAGGAAGCATTAAATTTCAGGGATTAGTTTAAATACTTTGGCATTTATATTTGGAAGCTACTCGCGATATTTATTTAATTAATTTCGATCGTTCAGATTTCGAGTGATATTCCCGTTGTACATAAATTAACGATTCATTAATGTCTCGATCTATATGGATGTTAGATACAAATGAAATTCACTTTTTTAACCATTTAACTGTAGTTCTTCTGTCTACAATATATGTATGTCCCCAATGATCACATTTAATAATAAATATTAAACCCCAAGTTAGAGCGTAAACTGTGTTTTGAATATTTTATAAAATAAATAATAGAAAAACATGTAACCGTTTTCAAATAAGTAGATTTAGATATTGCATGTCATAAATGTTAAACTCAATGATAAGTGATACATGTACTTTGTAAATATTCTTCATTTAATGGATGTCACTCGGAGTCTAAGCTCTAGGCCAACCGTTTGTCATAATTGAAGATAATATTAACTTGTCTTATTAATAACTTATAATCGATGGGAAATAATCATTACTTGGTACCTCTGTTACATCTGCGTCTTTTTGCGAGAAATATTATTAATGTATGAAATAAGTACTTTTAACGTCTATATAGTTGACGATGTCGTGTAGAACACCTTACGATAAACAATACGATTAAAATTTTATGTCATTGAGTAATCGATAAAAATGTTTCCATTTACCATTCCTGATATGTTGTAAAAAAAGTTCAAGTTTTAATTAAGTTCCTATGAATTAACATTAAATGAAATTGTTTGTGTTGTCAAAAGATAACGATCGGAAAATTTCAATGAATTTAACCCACTAGAACAAAAACGAACAAGACAAATGTATGTTCTTTCGCTTGTTTAGTAAATATTGTACATAAAACGAAATTCGAAACATTTCTTTATTCAACTACAGACATACTTAATTTTTAAAAATCGCTTTACAAATCGTCTTCCGGGAAAATTTATTATTATGGAGCAATATTTCGTTGAAGTTTCAGAGTACTGTGTATTAATTACTCTTTATTTCAGTTAATGAATTGGTCTTTCGATAAATTATTTTAAGTTACGCACAAAAAAGAAATTATTTTAAAAAATTTAATATGTTTGTCATTTATTACCTTGCTACTGTGATTTGTCTTAATTTAAGATTTTTTTTAAAAATAAGAATGTATTAGTTACTTTGACGGCCATGCTTTCTAGGGGGTGACGATTTAATGCACTCACAATTAAAATCAGTACTATAAGTATAATTACCTTAATGTTGCATTGATTAAAAGAGAAGAATCAATCGAATGAAATGAAAATGTGACTCTTATTAGCTGAGGTAATAAATATTGATGAACTATCGTCACCCTTATGAAGTGATGGAAAAGATCATAACGAGGTTAGAATAGTAATATTTTATGTTATTTAATTTAAATTTTTATATGTTAATGAACTATATTTTTTGTAACTGCCTTGAACTTCTGCTATTCATCAGCAGATATTCATTTATATTTACCGTGTATACTTTTTTAATATTGTATGAAACTTTTCTATTTGGAATACATGTAAAAATATTTGGTATATTAGACTCGTGTTATTAGGATTTCGTGCTCTGAGCGCATGATTATATTATTTTGTGTTATTGAGTGTCGAACATTATAAGTGTTGTATGGAATTGGAATTAACTATAAGTCTCGGTGGTCCGGATGAGTGTTGTTAGGTTCACGCGTTTATTGAATTTGACCGATATAGTAAGTCAATAGTAACTATAGTGAGGGACGCTGTAGGTATGTGAACATAAACGCGTATCTACACTTTCGACTCTAGAGACTCCCGATAGTAATTTACCTCCTCCTAGAAACCTCTGTAGGTGTCTTCTTAGTAAGTAATTCCGATTTAAATGTTCACGCTTCAGTAATTTATCCGTCAAGTAGCTCTGTGTAGATTTATAATATCTTATTGGGTGTACATCGTGAATCTTATAATAGTAATATATGTTTTGCGACAACAAAAAAATAAATTTTTAAATTTAAGTTGACTTATTTGAGTAATTAAAATAAACCTAGTGGCAATACTAAATTCAAAATGACAAAAATGTAAGAACAGCAATGAAGTTCCTTATCGGTTACGAAATCTTTTGAGAAGGCCGATTTAGCGGCACAGAATGTGTGTTTGAAAGGGGGCAGTGAATAGGTTTGTACGTTCTCAACTGCTACATTCTTCAATAAATGGCATGAGGAAGGAAAAGTGAATCTTGTGAAATCTTGAAGTATGACAGGAAAGTGAACGCACTATGATGGACTGATCGAGTGTATTTAAGACATAAATTCTGAACTTCAAATTCTGTGTGAAGGAGTGAAAGTTATACCAACTTTCACTCCTGAGGAAAAAACAACGGAAGGATGATAAGAGCCGTCAAAGCGCCGAGAAATTTTTTGTAGCTGACTGGTATTTAATATAAAAAATGTAAAATTTACAGGCCACGCTCGAAAAAAGTTAGTTTTCAATGTTAGAAATGAAGTTTATCTTTTGACTGCGCAATTCGTATGTTTATTTTATTATTTTAAATACATTTTGAAATATACATATATTTTTGTAATTGTGGAGATATATGGCCAGAATAATGAAAATATATGTTATACTTCTTATACCCATTACCCGTATAAATATTACGATCAACATCACTTTCAATGTTTTAAAATAGTTTGTTAGTTTTTAATTTGTAAGCATAAGTTGTACAAACTGTGTACAGTCTGTAACTTTAGTGAATGTCGCTGGAATCGGAAGGAGAATGTAGTGGTGTTGCTGTAACGCGGGTGTTGTAAATATTGTACAAGTGTTTTCAATGTGCACATAGTCGCCTCATTCATTAATAAATTTTTTAGATCAGTCTCTTCTTTTTATTGTATTAATTATATAAATCCTCCTCAAATGTAATGACAAAATTAACCGTAGAAAATTACAGTCATCGAGTACGATAGCCACAAAATATTGTTTACACGTGAGACAGTCACAACTGCGTTGAATATCCCCGAGATAAAAATCTACAATACTTTTGTACAACTACACTAGTTAACAGATATGTCGGATGACAAGTAGACACTAGGAATATGTTAACAGGCAAGTACACGATTACACTCGTAAACAAATGAACAGAGCAAGCAATATGTCCAGCGTCACGTAAAATATTGGCTTTCTGGTAAATCAAAGTTTCGCTTGCTCGCAGAATCGGTGAGGCCGAAAGGACCTTGAATGGAGGCTATGTTCAGGACGTCGCAGTGCAGGTAGGACAAGAAGAAACCTTAAAGTTATCGAGCATAAACATCTAATTCTTCAAACATTGTTATCAATAAATGTTATCAATGTAGCAAATTTATTGAACGTTATGTTATCTAACGTTGGTAACAATAGTCGATAGTATACCGATAGATGATAGCGCAGGTAAAGAATGACAATCTACTTGCGCACACTCTCATTGAGGCGTAACACTTTTTTTTTTATAAAATGAAGTATGTAAATATAATGAGTGTGTTAAAAAAAATTTGAGTATCGACTGATATTTAGTGTTTAAAAAACGATGAGTTACGGCAGACAGAAGTACGGGACTCCGAAGAATTCTCCGAGATTGTTGGTAAGTTTTGATAACTTATAAATGATTTTACGTAAACACACAACCGGATTAAGCGTTTTATGGGGTTTACTTTTAATATATAAGACTATTTCTCCTCTTCGTATGATAAAATGGTGTAGAAAACTCTCAATTACATTTATCTGCTGGTATCGACATATTAATTGGTATATATTTTTGAAGTATGATAGTTGTGTATCCTCTTCAGTATGAAGACTTTATTTATATAAACGAACAAACGTCTTATACCTAGCGACAATTGCACTTTTTAGTTTTCATCAGAAATGTTGAATTTTCCGCAAAACAATGACAAATTGTTGGTTAAATAATATATAGGAAGCTAATGTTATGTGGAAAAAAGAGCTTCATTTAAAATGGTACATAAATTTAGTTTTTTTTAAAATTTTATTATAACATTTGATAGACGAGCAGTGAACATACATATCTAATACATGATTATAGTAAATTTTATTGAAAATTAATTGTTTTGTACACTTGTAGCAGATCAATGCAGCTTAAAATAATAATTACAAGCTGTTACAATCCGGGTTTATTTTGTTTTTTTCTTCAGGTGCTACTAAATTATAACAATAGACTTGTTAGGAATTTGAAAAACGAACAAATTTAATTATAACGCAAACTTTATTTCAATGACAACGGAATGACCCCCACCGACAAGTCAATCGCTTTTTAAAAACTATTCCCTCCTTTCTTCTTCTCATCTCCTCGCCTTAGTACCACGACTCATCCCCCACCGCTTGCCACCTCTCCTCGCCGCTGGTTCATTCGTTCCTACTTCCGCTCTTCACCAAGCCTTCCGTTACAAAATATTTGGGTCGCGACTTTAATCAGAGCCACGCCACTAATAGCTAAAAATAATGTTTATTATTCAATTGTCCCTTTCTTCTTCTTCTTTTTCTTTTCTTTTATGTAGAAGTAGTTGGTAACAAGTAAGTAATAAGAACCAGATCTTGAGTGGCTTGACCTACAGACATTTGCAACAAGTAAATGAGTTGCAAATGCGTTGCCTACTTTTGAAGGATACATGAAGGGATTGACAGAAAAATGATATCTCCCTTTCCTATCCATCCCCACCTCTCCTACCCGTTCTTGATTAGAAAGTATGGGATGGGGGAAAAGATTAGAATTATTTTTTTGTTACATGCTCACCGTTCTATGTAACTACTTAAAAAATATCTTTAAATGTGTTCCCGTAATACATCCAATTATATATCAATTGATAATTCAAATATAAACACAATAAAGCAATTTGGAACAGAGTCTGACAATGTTTTATAACCGCTAACATTCGGTCTTATCTAATAATGATAAGTCGTATTATAGTATAAATGTATTGGTACATTGATTTTGTCTTTATTATGCGTTTTATTTTACAGTTATAACATGAACTCTACTTTCTCTTATTTTTCGTGGGTTACTTTTTAAAGATTGATACAAAAATAAAAATTCCATAATGGACAAAACAAAACTCATGAAGAAATAAATATTGATAACAGAGAAAGTAATGGTCCGCCGGTTTTTAAAAATACGTATTAGCGCTGTAAATGTTGTACTATTTTAAATGACCATTTATATTTTTAATAGAAAATTATATATACTCTGTGACCAAAAAATAACATGAAATTGTCATTTAAAACTCTGGCATTAGGAAGGCAGGTAATTTTTTTCTACGTTGGTAGGACTGTCTATAACATTTTCCAAGCGATTGTCTGAAGCTATTCTTCTGAAACAGCCGGAATTATGAGCGAACAACTCTGGGTTCCTTCATCACAATGCACCAAGTCATACTGTTGGTCGGTGCTGACCTTGGTTTTTCTCAACCATCTTATTCGCCTGATTTCGCTCCGTTCGACTTCTGGCTATTCAGAAAACTCGAAGGCCAATGAGGGGACACCATCTTGACGCGATTGAGGAGATAAAACGAATCGAAGAAGGTCTTGAGTGCTAAAGCGAAAAAAAACTGTTCCGACTGTTTCGAAGACTGGAAAAAGCATTGGCAAAAGTTCGTTTTATCGGATGGGGATTACTTTGAGGTTGATGATATTGTTTGAGAAAAAAAATTGACATTTTAAAATAGAAGAATAAAAACTAAAAATGAGTTTCTACCATTTTTTTTTGTTTCTGACCTCTAAATTTATTTAATACAATTTAAACTTTTATCACGAAAAAGGGTAATAACCTCGCAAGCTGCGAATAAGAATTGGGACGTTTATCGACTGAACGCAGCATCAGAGTAGCACGAAATTGGTTCAAGCGTTCTCAGTCCGAGAAATCGAAAATAAAGCTTGCTCTGGTCGACCTGTTTCGGCAAAGTCGATGCCCTTTTGGGGCATTTCTATTTTGTGACCATAAAAAGGTGAACACAAGAGCTCTCCGAGAGGAACTTAATATATTGTGTACTGATGTGCAAATCCCTACTAAGTAATAAAACAACCATTTTGGAAAAATTTAATCACTATTGAAGTGCATTTGCCCACTATCTTTAGATATAAGTTGAAATAAAATATTACAGTTTTAAACTGCCAAGGTGGCGCATCTGTATTACGGCTGTATTGCTGAGTCTCGGGTTCCGTCGTGGAAAGTGATTTTTCACCTCGATATCAGTCCAGATTTTTCAATTTGTTCCCGATATGGAGATATACTTATTGATAGGATGGCTCCCTACCATATCATAAGACGGAAAAAAATAAGGCAAAAGTTACAACTCTAACAAAGCACTAGTTGCAACTCTGCCTACTCATTCGGGTAATATAGGTGTGAGGCATGTTTTTTACCCCTATTAAGAAAAAATGGATTACTCGCTAAAAGAAAGTGAGAAAAAGATTATGGTCCAATGGGAATATTATAATTTTAAGATATATAATCGCGCTCACGCACACATATCTCTGCTTGATTATGGAATTCTGGATACTCTTTATATGTTAATATCGCCTCTCCTTGGCATGTCACTAATCTGATCGATACAAGTCCTTTTAATTTTTTAAAAGTAAAATTATTATAATTTTGTGAGTGTTGATAGGTCGAATGGGACATAAATGTAAATTCGCGTTGTCGTTACGATGATGCGTTTGAATTAAGAACGCAATTAGGACGCAGCAAGAACCATCCCAATTCTTCCACGTAAAATTGCGGATGTAGTCCGTGTAGGGCCGCGACTCCAGCGTTGCAGCCGTACTGTATACGTAATACGTAATACCACTGAGCCACCGAGGCAGTTAAATTTGACAAGTCGAACGAAAACTTGAAAAAAAAAAATAATTTTAGCTATCGAGCGTCATTCAAATCGGTATATTGGTCTGCAAAAATGACGACATACTTCAAGAAAAGGAGAATTTACGTACGTTGCTAATTCAATTAAATTAACTCTGCAAACTAAATTTAAAAGTTTTATATAACTGCTGAAAATGGTATAGGAAAGTTGGACTGACATTTGAAGCTGAAAATACCAGTATGTTTTTATATGCAAATTATGGAATAAAAAACTACTAATTTAGAAATATAATGAGAATTATCATTTAAAACATATAATCAATATCAATTCTAAGAAAAGAACATAAATAATTGTAATCAGTTATTTATGTTTTTTGTATTATTTAAATCTAAGTACACATAATTTATCCCACATGATAATTAAACCACGTTAAGTGACAGAAATCAAATTACTATAAATATATCAAATAAGAATAAGCAGTAACGCCGATGATCGTGAGGGATAAAAAGAAATTACAGATTTATTTTTGATCTCGGTACGTACTACTAATTTCTAATCTATATCTCTATCTGAAAATCTACTGAATCATATCTAATAACTTAAAAGCCAGCAAAAGGACTCCGAAATTCTTAGAGAACAGTAAGTTGCAAGGTTACAGTTTGCTCGAGAGTACGCTAAATGCCCATAGATAATACAATTACTTCTTACACTTAATCTAAAACTAATCCTAAACACTTAATCTAAAAACTAATCCTACACTTTTATTTATAATTCAAAAACTTTAAAACTGTCTATAACACTTTCCTTACATCACAAACTGCTAATTTTTTTTAATTCTTTGAGATTTTTGTACCGACCCCTTTTCTTCTTGACCGAGTATATATTAAAACTGTACTTTGGGCTGTGCTAACAATACTACACTGAATATGTTATAAAGCTGTAGATAAATTATAATAAAGATGATTGCTGGAGATTTAAAGGTAATGTATTAATTAATGATTCATTTCGAAATTCAAATCAGCGCCTTATTGCTGAAAAACAATTTTGGATTCTTTATTAATTAATTTAAAAAAATTGTAATGACTGCTTAAAGCCAAAACATAAATAACAGTTATTGCTAAAGATAAATAAAATCAGTTCGTAGATAGTATGCATTATTAAGTTTTAGCATCTAATGAGTACGTTTAAAACATGATTATTTTATTTTCAACATTACAATGTTCTATTTAAAATAAAAAGGCAGTAGCAGATTATGTAATAGTTAGTCTTTGTCTACATCAGTCTATGGTCGTGTTAAATGTAGGGTGAGACAGCGCATGTGCCAGTTTGTGAACGGGCGTGCGGTACTGTGATCGCGGCAGAACACGGCCACGCTTTCGTGTGTCCGATCGACCGGTACCGCGTCAGTGAAGCTTGCCGCTGCGTGCGACCTCACCATGCAACCCCCGCCTAGAAAGGTAAGTCCCCACTACGCTTTCCACAACAACGCTACAAATTATTATAAATATTTTCATATTTTTACTTACAATTCTTTAAGTCGAGAATTTTATGTTAACGAATTAAGCATTGAACATTGTATCCACACCTTAAATTATATATTATTATATAACAAAAATATTTTTGTCACGTTAAATAACGCTTACATAAAGAACAATACATAGGAGTTTAACAGAAGTATTAATTATAAAATGTTTTTAATTTAAGAATTTCTTAAAAATTGACATTTCGAGATTTAGGCCTAGTAATGCTTTGGTTCTTAAGTATGTCATCAAAACTACAGATGAAAATCTCGAATAAGATCGATAACACTGCCTTCAGCTTCATATTATCATTACGTAAAAAGTGCACGAAACCTTTTTTATTTTATTTAATAAAACATCTACGGTGATTGTACGAATTTTGTAAATTTATAAAAAAAAATAAACAAATAAATCGTGATTATAACAATAAAGTTTTAAATAGTTTATGATTGTGTGTTTTAATTCGTTTTAATAAATTTTGACTACATACATACATAACTTTTGCCGTAGCTAAATTCTAATTGTTTTATTATTTCATTATAATGGATAAAATATTCTTTTACTTATTACCAAAAGTTTGTTACAAATGTGAATAACGTTAAAAGCCAAAAAAATGTAATTACTATATTACATCTCTATTTACACCTTAAAGTAATAAAATAATATTATTATTTAAAAATACTCAGTGTTTATATATATTTTCTTCTCCTTTTCATTAACTCTTAATTTATAATTTAAATATTAGGTAAATCGACGGAAATTTCTTCTTATTATTATTATCAAACATGACTTGACATTTGTACGTTTTAAAAATATTGCCGAAAATATCGCCTTAAGGCAATAATCGAAAAATCTCCGATTCGATTACCAGACGCCGAGAACTATTTATGTACAATAAATAATCGTTTTTTAACCTCAATTCATCTGTGAAAATACCGTTACTGTATAGAACTATTAAGACCACAGCTGCTTCATAACCAATGTTCCCCAGAGGTCTTCCTAATAAGGTATAGATGATAATGGCTATTTCGTGGTATTCCCATCTTATGAATATAGAGTTTACGGACGTAAAACTTACGTTCGTAAAAGCGGACCTTTTTAACAAAGGGTTCACTGATGATATTTTTCTATAAATTTCGGAAGTTATAATTAGTTTGAACTTTACAGTGTAATTAAATTTGGACTTTTGCTAATCAGATTAAAAACCTTTGTAAATGTCGGTATATGAAATAAACAATATATGTACGTATGTGACAAAAAATAAAGCTGGCAATGCTCGCATAACGCTCTAAGCCTTAACTAAATTGCGAGCCCTGTATTTATTTATATTATAAAATAGTATAGAAACATAAATATAATCAAATATGTCTTAAAATAAGTCAAATATAAATTTGATTTATTTTTATTTATTTAGATAAATCAACAGATATTGATAGAATTATTTAAAAAAAAATGTTATCGAAATGATAACCACTTTGAATTCGACGCGTATGTAAACGCGCACGAAAACTTTCAAATATTTTTCTTCGAAGTCAGTCTATGCTTCTACTCGAATCTTGTTATGAATGCATGTTCATATTTCTATAAGAAATCAATTTCCGTTCGATTTTCAAATGTTTTCCCTTCGAGAGATTTGTTTACAAAATAAAAAAAAAACATCCGTTAAGATAACATGATCTGTTCAATTTATTGCGAAACTCCCAGGATACGAATTATATTTTCTAATAGATGTTCCTATGCTAGAATTAAAATTATCAAAATCGTGGTTTAACAATATTACGAAACGTTATAAAGATTTACTACACTCAGGTTCTATATTTTTGGCGAAATAAACTATTGAACGGGTACATTCACAGTTAATACTAAAAAATACCCGGGGATGCCCACAGGAATAATAGGCGGAAGGATTGCATTACCAAAAAAACTTCCTGGAATTAAGATTCCACGCGTAACATGAAGGAGGATTTTACCGTAAAAAGAAAATATCTCACGATGGACAACCGTGAGATATTTTTTTTAATTTTCAAATATATTCACTAGTTATAAATATGTGTATCATATATTGTATGTTATACGTATTCATGTTAAAGTAATCCGATTGTAGCGGACCAGTGGTTCGGGCACCTTTGACGTGGAATACTACCTTGCGTTTATCTTTAAACAAGCTAGTAAACTAAGAGCTAGATCACATCCAAATCTGATAATATAATAAACTAAAGTAAACTAAACTAAAAAAAACTAAACTGACGACAGTAAAAAAGTCAAAGACACGGCTTAAAGGCTGTTGTAACTTAATGAAATTTTATGGCTTTAGAGTGGCGAGTGGCGTACCATGTCTTGCCGCAGATGATAAATGTATACGCTTTGATTGTTAGTATTCATTTTACTCTATAGTGATAAGCAACGCTTTCACCAACAAGTCTAATTATCATAGAGCACTCATTGCTGTCACATAAATAAAATATAATTTATTAACTACATTTATTCATACAAGATAAGCTTTCGTCGCGATCTCTAAGCGCTCTTACTAACATCATTGAGTCTTGATTTTAAGAGCAAATTTACCACTCTTGCTGTACAAGCAGTTTTATTTAATATTACTAAGTAGTGGTTATTCGTACGTAAGAACACGTAACACGCAAAACCTTGCTTGTTTTTATTCGCTGAATTGAAAGCGAAAATCGTAAATTAAATATTTACTTGATCATTCATTGCCCTTTATATGTTTTTTTTTATACTTAAATCGTTAAGATTTATAAAAATCACTAGACAGTCAGGCATTAATGATTTATTTCCCACCATCAGATAGAGACATCTTAAGAATTTATATTGTTCTGCGAAAATGCATATCTGGATAATGATAATTTTAATATCACTAATTTAAACTGGTTGAACGACCATAAGAGTTGCGTCTTGCTAGATCAAAATTCTTAGTTGTCCAATGAATGAAAATTGAGGCAAGAGGGTATATTAATTCTATACTAATCTAAGTATGCTCGTTTAGAAATTTATTTACGGAAATCTTTAGTCGTCTTGATGCAAATATGTATATCGAGAAATTATCGTATGTCGAGAAATTATCCAAAGGAAATTGAACATTCTCCACGTTGTTTGAAGTAAATACTCCTTTCAATCGGTATTTCAATTAGTATTCGAATATATTGTAGTGATATAACACAAAAAAGATGCGTTGCAATACTCTAAAACGTACCCAATCCTTAGGCACTTGTGTGTCTTGTGTTGTCTGTCTTAAAAGAATAAATATTATAATAAAATAGTTAATTGCTATCATATTGTGGATTGCCGGAAGAATTGAGATGACGCCTAAAGAAGATTGATAGCTATTGAGATGACGCTTGATAGAAAATTGTGGAAGAATCATACATTAAGTGGGAAGAAGCAGGTTGATGATTTACTCGCTATCATTCCCAAATTATATCATTTTATTGCAATAGATTATCTGTAACACCCTAGAACAGTGTTTCCCAATCTTTTTTGTATCACGTCCCACCTTAGTCTTTCTATAATTCCTATACCCTCTTTTGTAACATAAATATTAAAGGGTTAAACTCCTGCCGAGTCCATTTTCGAATTGCTCCTGCTTAACAATCAAATTGCCCGTTGGAAAACACTGCCCTATAATCTTTCTAGTGGTTTGTTATTCATATATCCCATACTCAATAATTGTATCAACAGATTTAAAAAAAAACCCATTTTGTAAATATACCATCGCTTGATATATATCTCAACTATTCTGTATTCCTTCCAATATCCAGTTACCAATATTCCTGCAGTATCATAATTATTTCAGCGTATCATAGAAACGAAATCGAATTATTTCGAACGACTTCAAATACCTGCAGATTCAGTTTATTGATATCCTTGACATCCAAAGGAATGTGATGCTTACAGTTGTACGATTTAATATATGTCTTTCGATGGGTCAAAACACATTTGCATTTGTCGCAGTTTTATCGTAATGTTTCTTTTAAATATTTAATTACATTTATTCCTGCATAGTTTTTTAATTTCTAACGGAAAATAAATCAAAAGTAAGCATGTGACAATAAAGTTTTACTTTTCATTCGTATGTATTGTAGTGTATTAAATATAAAATAATTAATTCACAAAACGATTAATTATCGTAGAACAAACATCACTTCACGGAAGCGTTGCTAGAAACTATTAAACGGCTTTATCACATGTAATAAAGGGTATGTCCATTAATTACATCGTTGATAATATGGACATTGAGGTGCTAATCAAATGTATTTGGGAAAGCACCCAAAATTAAATTTCAATGAAAATTAATGAAAATTAGTTAGAGGCTAAAATTGCATTGCCTGCAGTTTTAGCTTGTAATTAATTTTCATTACACCGAATAAAATCTTGTTCTACTAATCATCTTGAAATAAGATGTTATTTTATCTTAACACATCAATTTTATATGTAATATATTGCGGTGGCGCAGTGGTATCACCTATTACGCATACGGTACGGCTACAACGCTGGAATCTCGAGTTCGATTCCCTGGTCGGGAAAATGTTATTGAGTTTTTTCAACTTGATATCAGCCCGGAGTTTGGAATTTGTATCCGATATGACGATAGGCTCGCCCCTATCATATTATGGCAAGGAATAACACAGCGAATTGTGGATATAATGAGTTGCACCTCTGCCTACTCCTTCGGGGAATACAGGCGTGAGATATTTTTTTATATTTCGAATCTGCTATTCGAAATATATTACATATAAAATTGAGACCTTGCTCCCGCAAACTACCATCATACATTAGATAAATACTTATGTTTCACCAACTAGCGTAGCTTTAAGTTGTCAATTTTGTATCAGTTCTCACTCTTCGACAACTGTGAGAATGTACATACAGATGCAGTCAAACAAATTTTTATGGTAGTACTTTTGTTGAAAAAGGTTAAGATTAAGATGCCTTTTTAAACTAAATAGTGAAATTATTGCGTTTCAGTCTCAAACAGCCTGCAGGCTTAATGAGCGAAAACGCAATGTTAGTACGGTAATTTGTAAAGGAAAATTAATATAATACATTATTAATATTTTTAATATTCTTTTAAGTTAATTAGCTATTGAAATTTTAAAATATTATACATACATTTTTTTCTTTGATCTGTAATTCAATCGAAAAAAAGTTTTTTTTTTGTAATGGAAAAGGTTTTCCAACTATAAATCAGTACAAAGTTTTAGATGGCGAGCACTAAAAGGATTTTACTCATGTTTTATTAGAGTATCGAGGAAGTTAAAAAGGTTTATTATTGGCTTTATTCAGCGCTAACTTTGCTTCGCCAGACATGGGTATTATAACATTAACAAGTTAGATCTATCAGGCTTCGTTTACATATTATGAAATATAGTGACTAAATGGCCAGCGGTGAAACTTTATGAAGTGGGAAGTTAGTCTCTGTAATCCAATCAAGCGAACATGCAACGTGCAATTAAATTGTTATAGAGGCGGGTTACACAGGGCGAGTATAGACAGGTATTTAGTTTTAGTTTAGATTTTATAGAAGATCAATTTTCTAATATAGGTTTTAGTAGACCATTAAAATACAATTCATCTTTGCTAGCTTTCAAAAGCCATCGTCATCGTCTTCTAAGCAACTTCCCTAATGCTAGATTATATATTTATAGGTTAACAAGCAAGGACTAAAAAGAGCGAAAAATCTGTATTTCAGAACCCACTTTACCATTATTCTTTCATAATTCTAACTTTTCTTAATTTAAATTTGGTACACTTTCTGGAAATATTTTTTTTATATTATTTCTCTGATCTATTGAACAAAAAGTATTCTCTTTTACTATTAAATTTTAATCTCCGATGTTCATTAGAGTCGACTGCCTTGGAACGGGTGCCGCTACTGGAATTACAACATAAAAAAACGAAAACGTAAATTAATTCAATAAATAGAGTTGTACAATACAATGCTGGCTCGCATTTGTTTAATAAATGCAAGCTGGTATGCTTTAAAATTAATATAATAGAGAAAAATTCAAAGCGTACTTTGTGACGCTCTTTGAAAGCTGTCCTTGCAGCAAAATAAAATGAAAATTCACAGAAGCTCTTTGTACGATAAAATGTATTAAATCCGTTTTATTTTCATTTTGAAAATTTCATCGATATTTTTGGTGTAAAGCTAAAACAGGTTTTTTGTTTTTCCGACGAATCGTGTAAATGCAAATAAATTTTGTCAGCGCATGTATTTTATTAATAGAAATTTATTTAAATATAACTGCTATTTGTAGGAAAAACGTTGTAGACTTGGTTATTTCGTTATAAAATCGGAAGTTGTTGCTATTGCGCGACAGTCGAACGGGAAGTGGGAAAACAGTTTTTCCATGACATTGGCATCCGCCTAGTCAGTTTCCGTCGTCACCTCCGCTTTCATCGCTGCCTTCTTCCCAGCAATCTCCTCTCGTCGAACTTCCGATGTTCGTACTATTTCTGTGTATAATAAATTGCAAACTCCTAGAACAAGATTACCGTCGTTTGTTGTTCGACATTTCTTGCATGTAACTTAAGACTTTTCTAAAGTTTTACCTTATAATGGCGTCTGCTGTCGTTTCAAGATGCATAGGGAATGAATAAACGGGGCAAAATACAGAAAAAATCTTCAACGAAACGAAATGAAGCTCTCGTGACAGGAGCACTATATCTTGATAGATACAAATCGTGGTGTTCCAATATGAAGTTATGAAATAAAAAGGAAACCGCAAGAATTCTTTAGCACAGTCGAATTATGTCTCTTCAATGTCATACAGACGATATGTGTGTTGGTTTATCGTCTTGTGTTGTTTCACTGAAAAACCAAAATTTTCATCCGTCATTTTGTTACATTAATTTAACAACAAAATAATAAATCTAAAATCTATTTACATTTTCTTATTCTATTATTCACATTCTATTATTCTTATGGCTAATAAAGAAGTACTCAAATAAACAATTGTTATTATAACTAACAATAATTATAACCAAAATATTTCTAGGAATAAAAATTGAATTATACGAATAACAACATTGGCTTAACATGAATACACGAGTTAATGGTCACTGACCTCATACCAGTAAATATTTGTATCATACTTAAGATTCATTGTCCGTCTGTTGCGATTTTAACAAATGAAGAATTCTTGCGGTGATTGATCTAAAAGTTTCATTTATATATCTCTCAAAAGTGTTTTATAATAACTTCTTTTTGATTATTCTTTTAGGTGGAGATAAAAAATAAGATTCTTAGCAAAGAATATTGCGGTACTCAATATTGTTATCATAATGTATTGAAAATCCTTAGTCGAAATGGTCAGTTAGTCGATGTTTGAATTGAAAATTATTTTAAGCGAACCCACAGTACTAGTATATGTATACACACATGAAATTAAATCAACGACTCGGGAGTTATAGCCAGACACCTCTGACACATATCGGACGTACGATATTCAGTACGGTACAAATCATACGTTTGACACCGCACACATTCGACAGCCAACCGCACTCTGCCGCTCTCAACCAATATCACACACACACATACACATGAGATCAGTGTATGTATATCGTTTGGAGTAGCACACATGCTTACTCATCCAGTGCTAAATCATTTAGTCGATTATAATTTAAACTGACGAGGAGTGCGCACGAAGAAGCAGAACACATCCTGTCACTCACATACTGCTATCAATTTTAAACTGAATTGGTTTAGAATTTTCGTAGGTGAAAAACGAACATATTGCATTGATTCTACGAGACGAGGCACCGAAAAAAATTACTGAAACACGCTTGTTATACAATGGGTAGACAGATGTAATGCACTTTCATAAGACGTAGTCGCACCGCAACTGTTTTATTTCTTCCTTATACTTTTCAAAATGAGAATGAGATTCAATAATGTTACCGTTGCTGAGGTAAAAAGATTGTACATCTAGTGTGAACTAGGAATTCCTATAGACATTTGACATTGATGTAGGTCCCTCCATCCCCAGCGGAATTTATTTCCAAACATGACATCGACTTCATATCTAACAATTTGGACCTTTGTGTTAAGGTATTGTTAATATAAAAGTCTAATTTCCTTAAGTTTTTGTTTATATAGGTGTCTTTTCGTTGAAAACGCGAATATCCACAAAAAAAAAACAATTTTTAGGGTGCCATCTCCTGTGTTCTATTGTATTGTAATTTTTTAAATCTTCTAACGATTCTATCTACGTAAAAAATCGACCTCACAGCGATGACAAAACAAAGATGAGTTCGGTTAACAGCTAGTTTATTTAAAATTGTGCACGCTGTATTGAGTTTCTCCCTTCACTTGTTTTTCCGATAAACAAATAATAAAAAAGCTGCAGTCTCAATTACAACGGACTTCTATTTCCTTTTCTTCGGAGTATGGAAATATATATTATTTTTTAATTACATCTCAGAGTGAAGTGAGCGGTGGCGGGTTTATATTATTTATTAATATCGGATATCATCGCGATTTTATTTATTTCGTATTATTTATAAAATATTATTTATTTTATTTAAAGAATTTTTCTCGTAGATGTTCAAACATGAATTTTTGTTTGAGAATCGTATATCGTATACGTTTCTAAATTCAATGCATTTAAGTGACTTGATAATGCCTCCTCAGAAGATTGGAAATTATTTCCAATATCAAGTAACAAGTTAATATTTATGAAATTTCAGAAACTGGGAACCTTTTTTTAAATTTGAGCAGATATTTCTTGCCCGTTCGAAGTGAGATTTCGTGTATTTCTAAACTATTACAATGATAAAATCATTATACACAACTTAACTTGTTTTTAGCGTTTTTTTTATTTTTGTACATTTCATCTTTTAATAAGTTTTAGTGATTACGGGTTACTTTTTGATAAATTGGATTCCGTATTCATAGACATGATCTGGACAAATATACTTTAAATCGGCAAAGCAAACAAAAGCCTAGTGAAAAGTTAAGATCCTGCAATTTGTTATTTTTATATTATTTTAAGTACAATTTTTTATGTAAATCTTTTCCTAGTGCATTTGTAGCAATGAAATTTTTACATATATTAAAGTTTTCAAACTGCCATTTTCCTCTAGTACTCCGAATTAACTTTCGATGTATGTTTTGATATGTGGGCTTGTGCATGCAGGAAATCATTACATCACGCATCAACGATATTTATTTCGGTGACCGGTTTTCCTACACAATTTCTGGAGAGTCCAACCATTAATGAGAAGACCTAAACCACCATATATGCTAAAGTAAAAATAACCTGGATTTTAAATGGTAATCTGTACGAAACATAGTAGTGAAAGACACAAAAAAGACCGAATAGACTTTTACTGCAATTCTATTTCTAATTCTAAAATTCAATTTCTATTAAAAATAGAAATTGAATAGCAATGAAAATTACATGAGCAATAATGGGACTTATCTTTTAATAGAAATATTACAAAAGACGAGTATGAAATAAATTCCTTTTGTACAATTTATATTTCTCGAGAACTTTACAATACGTATTACGTCAAAGCATTTCAGATCTACGCAATTATTTCTGCGCAATAACTCGTTGGTAATTGAAAATTTCTTAGAAGTAAAACGAACATCGTTCGAATAATGCTTCTTGTACTGACTTGATTAATAATTTATTGTTATCTAATATAATTGTTATCCCAAAGATATTTATCTTATATTTTATAAAATATTGGATATATAAATAAGTTAAATAACTTATTTATATATCCAATTTCGTTTTAGGTCTTCATTAAAATTTTATCGGTAATATTTCGAATTCTAAAAGTTGAAATTTAGGCGCTGGCTACTCTAGATCGACATCGTCTTTTAAAACTATCTATTTTTACGACATTTTTTCGTACGAGTTTTTGGGTCACACTTATTCTTAAGTCTATAATCATTTACTGGTGGATGTAGGCCTCCTCGATAAAAAGTCACAAAGATTCGGTCGGTCGGATTCGGTCCCCAGCCACCTAGAGGAATCCGGCAAACTTGGCCAGATCACTGGGCCTTTTTTGGGAGATATCTAAAGACGCACACTTTTTTAATTCTATAAAGTAAGTTTGTTTGTCATTGTTCATATATAAAATTTAAAAAATAATCAAATTATTGGTAACAGTTTTTAGCCTTAAGAACTTTTTAAAAGTTATGACTTGAATAGAAATAGTTTATAAAACGGTTTACAAGGTAATTAGTAGTGTAGTAGCATTTTCATCTCGGACTCGTTAAAACTTGATAAATGAAATGCAAATTAACGAGTTTCACCCTCGATTTATTTACAACTAAGTTTTAGTTGGGAGTAGGTAGATTAAACAGTTTTTAATCTTTAAGATTTTCTTCGGATAATTTCACGAAACGCGATATTCGACATCAAAACAAAAGTATTGCTCCTAAATTGCCATTTATTCTGTATATTCTGCAAAATTTTAATGAGAATAATTACCGAATTGAAAGAGTCAACTAAATAATGACATAAAGCGTTATTCATGAATTTGTTTGCGTATAACGTTTGCGTATAACAAATAGATTGCATACAATTCACAGAAACCTGGTTGTTACGACACTGAATACAGCAAACAAAGAATTTAAATACAATAAAGACTTCATAAACCGATGTCATGATATGCAGGATTGGAAATGGAACATTGTTGAGGTAATTGAAGTCGTAACATTCAATTACATAGCAAATGTTCCGATTCTCATGTTCTGTGAAGGTAACTACAAAATATAAAATCACGCAGGCCGTTGAAGTGAAAACTATGTAAATATTAAAGATCTGACAGAAGTAGAGAAACAGAAGGAAAATGTTACAAAATAGATATAAAATTCGCATAAAAATATTTTGTTTATTCAATCTGTAGAATGTATAGCTCTCATTCTTTATTTAACTTTCTTATCTTATTTTTTTTCTGTCATGTATAAAAATTAGCCCAAACGTGTCCTCTTCCTCTTCAGTTTTGATTTGATTGTCGATTTTCGTTCAATTACGGATTAGCAGGTGACTTGTTGAAGGAGATTCTAACGGCTTCTTAATTTCCATTCCTTCTTGATTATAACTTTTTTAAAAGATTTAAATCAAATTTTATCAAAACGGTGTAGGATTCAGTTAATATTTTATTCTTCGAAGTCATATCGTGCCACATATAACGAACGTTTATATTGGACATTATACTTGATTTCATGTCAAATTATACTAAAAAGCGATTATAGTGATTTCTTGCAAAACATCGCATGGCATTTGTACTTAGCTCGATAACTTGTCTGTTCCAACTGGACACGTTACATTACACCCTCGTTTAACTTGTCATGTTACAAATGCTTATTAGAACTTGCTACTTCTAGAATCATTTTATATTGACATATGACATTCTTCTCACATCTAATCTACATATATGTCGGAAAAAAACTAACAACTACACAATATAGTCGTAAACAAACATAACTTTAATTTTTTCACATAAAATTTGATATGTAGTAAAAAAAAACTATGATCCTATTTCTGTAAAATTAAGTAATATAAAATCTTTGATATGGACAATCTTTAACTCTGAAGTAAAACTTTATAAAAAAAAGTTGAAGAAGAAGTTTAGTAATAAAACATAAATTAAAAAAAATTGTTATCAATGATAACTTGTCGGTCTTATTTCAAACAAAACAAACAACATAGACCACCAACAACGTTTAACTTCAACTTTATCCGAATCAAACTTAAATATTGAAGGCTTCACTAAGGTTTTGAAATTACATTTCTTAGAATCTTTTCAATAGATGTTTATTTCAATATTCTTGAAAACAATTTTGTTATTTATATTTAAAAGGACAAAGTTATTTAATACCAGCTACGAAATCTACATAGATTTTATTTGTTTGTATTCTATATTTAAGGTAAGTTTAGCTTTCTAATACACATAATGTACCAGTATATTACAAAAAACTACGCAATAAAAAAGCTATTCGCTGTAGGACAGTAAAAAGTGCAGTAAATTCGTGTGCATTCGTGCTAGGGGTCGTAAAATTGTAACAGTGTAAACACATTGCAGGCACCCGGGACCAACAAATCCATTTTAAATTTCAAATTCTACTTCCCATCCGAGAGAAGCTGGGCGTTAGTAATATTCTAAACCAAATTAAGCATAAATGAATACCATTAAAATTAAAATAGCTTACAAGCAATTTCAAAATGTAGATGATGCAATAACAAATTCCTAGTGATGTAATCAAATAATCCTAACACGGTCATTAGAGTAGGGTAAAGAGAATTTAAGTTAATTGACTAAACGCAAGCTTATTTGAAAATGCGAATGCATTTTCAAATAAGCAAATACCCCAGCCTCTTTCTAATAGATGGACCAATGAAAAAATATATAAATTGTATTAGGACCACTTAGTATTAGGACAGCGTTTTTTTTATTCTATTATTATTAGAAGAACTTTTATTCAATTATTCTTCGCCGACTTAGGGGTTATGGTAATTATGGTTTATTGATCTTCACTAAACTCAAAATATCAACGAATGGCAACAATTTACTGATTATTAACATTATAGTTAACATATAACCAAATTGATCTTGAAAGAAAATTTATTGGTTATAATAGTAATATATAAATGTGATTAGTTCTAATTATGACAAAACGGTTTCAACCTGATTTCGGAAAAGACCAAATGTTTTTTCTTGTGGTCAATGGCCAGTTTATTTATTGTAAAAAGTATTTATATATAACCAGAAACATTGTACGCATTCAACAATGACAACTCTTAAAATAAACCTATACTTTATACAAAGACGGGTACAGTATAGTTAATAAGCTGTCGGATCAAGGCAACATACATACGAATACATTATATACACTATTTATATTGTCATTATGTCTGTATAATATATTGACTGGCAGTTAATTTCCTGGTACTCTTGATACACACATGTTATCATACTAATAGTTTTATGTTCCGTCAGTTAATTAAGTGAGCTAACCTATAAATACGTTTCCATTAATGGCGCGAACATTCATTTACTTATAAAATGAAATACGTCTACAAGTATATATATCGTTGTTAACTCTTGCATATGCTAGTAAAGATGGACTTTCAATTATTAATCAACCTCCTTCTATGCATTGTAATATTTATTTAAGATAACGTTCCTTTTTAGAAGAATCCATTTTTTTAAAGAATGATATTTTGGATACAGATTATATCAAATTTCTGAAAAAAAAAAAAAACAAATGTTTGATAGAAACTGTAGTCGTACATTTTACAGGAGACATATTGCGATATTTATTGCCCAAGAAAGTCTCCCATTAAGTAGGTCTCGTGGAGCTTGAATTTTCACTTTAGTAATGAGTGGGGCGCCGAGTCCGAGAAATTTCGACGTTTCCTCGTAAACAACCTGCCGATAATCTGGCATATATCTTTAACTTCTAGCTTAATTACAACCTTTGCGATGGATAAAACGATGTCAGTTTTACTAGAAACTCAAGAAAGCGATCAATGTATACAGAACATTACTTTGCAATTTCTACGAAGGTAACGCCAATCAAGTAAAAATTCAAACAACTATAAATTCGAGAGTTGCTACATACTGGTAGTTTTAAATCCGTTTAAACTTGAATGAGTGCATATCATCACAAAATATTAGCACAGCGACATTGTAGCCACATCTCAGATGCGCTGTAAAATGTGAGTACTTAAGTCTTTTTACAATGTGTGCAAGAGAAATTGCATCTTTCGTATTCATCCATAAAATCTCATGCAAATCCCCTTTGCTTTGAATGTTGTGGAATTTTACACTCGCACATCTATAAAGTTCTATGTACCATCAAATAAACCTATAAAAACTAATCTGAATCCTCACGTTCACATTATTTATAAAAAAATCTCAATTAGTTTACAGTTTATACAACTCTTCTAAGTTTTTAATGAGAGCTTTAAAATCTAATATTTGAAGGATTGATGTATCAAAGTGCTATATCGTTTCATTTAAAAGATCTTAATCTTATTCGGTTTTAAGTAGATTACAGTACTATATATAAATTATCTCATAGTTTATGCACAAGTACATTCGAATTTCACTACAGTTCACCGATATTTCTGCCGATCATTGGAGTAGTTCAAAGTTTCCACTAGCGAAAAATTATTGAGTGTTAAGACGACGAAGTTTGCACGGAAAAAAAAAACTAGTAATACTTTTTTTCTTTACACTCCAACTTTGTTTAATAATTCATGAAAGCTTTTATCGAAGTCTCTATTGAGAATTATTTACAACATATTAAGTTGATTGAAATAATCGGTATGAGATTGGATTTAATGTCGCTAGGGACTTTATAAATTCTATAATCAAATACATAAATAAAGGTTCGGAGTAATCACTCGCGAATAGCGCAAATATTTGTCAAAGTTAAGAGCTTATACTAGAAATAAAGAAAGAAAAATTTTGTTTGCTTTTTACTTAATCGACCAGCGTGTATGTATGTACAAAACATATATACATACATACATACATATACAAAATTGTGTTAGTTACACTATTTACAAGAACGGTTGAAAGGTATTTGTAGATCGATTTGGCTGAAAAGCTTAGAACGCGGGGTATTATTCGAACAGAATAAACTAAAGAAGCGTAATCTGAAAATCTCTTCTGTTTATTAGAAAATATTTGAAAGTTACATTTACAAAAGTATTCATTTTTTAGTATTTTCAATTGAAGTATTGTAACAATAAAGACGAAGTCTATTGACTAGCAATTGAACAGTTGCGTGTCGCTAGTTGTTAACTTATTTGAATTCTAAATCGCGATTTCAATCGATAAATAACTGAATAAATATTTACATGCATGATGTATTCATTCAGATTGCTCGCGACTCTGTTTCTGAAATAAATATATTTTGTTTAAATAATTAATAAAAAATGTGAATGAAGAAATTATAAACTGAAGTATTTTGTTAATTGTAACTTTATATCATAGCTTTTTGAATAATGTTCTTCTTTTGACGTAGGTTATTTATTAGATAATTTCGTTCTTATTTTAGCACTTTTTATGTTGGAAGATTCGGATCCCGAGTCGGGCACAGTGATATTGGGTTTTTCAAGTTACCCCTTTGGGGTACATAAGCGTGTGGTCGATTTTTTGTTTATACTAATTTATTAATCTAAAGTAATAAAATTATAGTAAATAAAAATATACAAAGTAAACGTACATATGTGATGAAGTTATAAAGTCAAAGAAACATAAGTATGTTGGAGTGAAACATTCATCATGAAACTGAACTAGTGCTGAGCACGTAATGGGATTAATGTAGATAAAACAAAAAGCAAAGACAAACAACAGTGCTCATGACATATTTAAACTTCACGTACTCACAACTGATGTTTTACTTGCTATTTGAAACTTTTTTTATTCTAGAAAGTGACATACGAACAAGCAGTACACCCGATGTTAAATGACCGCTGCCCGTAGACATCTAGAGCAACTAAGAGTCGCAGATGCGTTGCCAACCTTTGAAGGACAGAGGAAGGGTACAGAAAAAAAGATAATTCTTTTTCCTTTTGATCCTCCTCTATCATATCCTCTTTCCCTTCACATCCTGCCATTGTTAGAAAAGGGTGGGAAGGTGAAAGGGATCAGAGTTAGGCCTTCGGCACCTCAATCGAGTCGAAACATGGAAATACTTCTACTTTACGCGTGTCTTCTGTGAGGTCATGCTATTTCACCGGTCGAGCCGGTCCATTCATTCAACTGATGTTGTCGTTGCGGGCTCTATAACTGTAGGTATGTTTAAGTTTAAGTTTTTTTTTTTAAGTTTACATTTGATTTTCCAATAGAAGAGTCCTCATATAAAGATCTATTCGTTTGTATATCTCTTTAGAAAAGAATTATACCATTAAAATGTTACATAGCAATTAAAACTTTATTTATACATTATGGTTGTGTTATAAATATTCTACAGTAAGGATTTAAAAATCGATGTAATAACTGTTTTAATTCTATCAAAGTTTTTTCTAGTAGGTACTTGGTAGTAGTAATGATAAAAGAGTATTGGATAAATAAGACTCTGTCTAGAGATTAATATCATTATTTCCGACGTCGAGCCGTAAAAGTATTTAATTCTGTATTTGTGCTGTTAATTATCCCTTACTTGTAATATTTTTGGTAATATACAGATGTTATTATGTGTGTCGGAGCACAAAACTTGAAGACCTACCGAAAAGACCGTGTTTTTCGGAAAACTATCTTCGTGTTCGAGTAATATCATATAACGACATTTTTCAAAATATTGTTTTTGATAGTTTTTTAACATTTATTGTTGATTTTTGTGATAAATCCCGTTATTAGATACATAAAAATCTAATTTAAATTACATAATTTTATTCAAATAGTCGGACTACTTTCAGACATGCCTGAAATAAATATATTACGCGTAAAATTAAAGATATGAATCTGGCGGGTCAAACCTTGTCCTACTAAATTGGACGAAGAATAATTGTCGATATCCGTCTTTATCTTTTTATATCAATTAATTACAAAAATACTTCTAAGGAACTATAACTTCTCAGAAAACATACTTAGCGCCTGTATGGGGAATACAGGCGTTAAGTATGTTTTTTCAGAAGGGTAAGCAGAGGTGCAATTAGTGAACCCACAGAAAACAATTTATATTTTTCCGAATAAAAATGCATAACTATTTTATCACCTTGTATTTTTTTAACAACTTATACAAAATTTATCCTCGGTTATGATTATTGAATACCAAATGTCAACATTACAGTGAATTTTGGAAAAGTAAAAGAATCGAGGCTCATCATTGCTTGATATAGACAAATTGAAGTCTGTTAATAAAAAAAAATCCGGTAATAGCTGCATATGGCGCAGAGTCCCATTAATCAAATTATGATCAACATGCAAGCACTGTCCAAGATGATCTAAGTAATATTTTTCTTATTTAATGACTTAAACGTGTCATCAGTAGTTTGCTTTGCTTATATTTCAATAAATACACTAAAGACTTAATTAGAACTACAATCTAAACAAGCAACCCTCTCGCCTGTAATTTTCAAAGGGGTAGGCAAAGTTGCAACTACTGTACTCACATTTCACCGTATATTTTTCTGTCCCTTTGCGAGCCTATCGCCATATCGAGTACCAATTCGAAACTCTGGGCTGTTATTGAGTAGAAAAACCCAAATGTCACTTTTGCCCGACCCGGGATTCGAACTATAATCTAATTGAAATAAATTACACTTTAAGTTCGATCTAGAAATTTCTGAAGTAATTTAATTAGATTCAAAGTTAACTGGAAGAAAATGTAAATAAAACTCGCAGCAATTTAATTATTGCACCGTAAATTAGATTTATTGAGATAGCCGGCGGGATGGAAAGTGCTTTAAGATGCCATTCAGTGGTAGATCCGCTCATCTTCAATCTTGTAAGACGTCGTCGAGTCTTAAACTTATTGCCTTGGATAAATTTCAAAGCGATGCGGAAGGACAGTTTCTTTTTTGAATTGGTATTAGCTTCACTTCTTGCAGTAAAAAAATAAACTTTATTAAGTCAGATGAAAGAAAAAATGTTTGATGGAACCTTTCAAATTCCCCATCCCTCGCCCGGTGTCGGCTCAAAAGTCATTTAACTGAGTGTGTTGCATGGACGTATCAAATGATGATTTTTTTTTATTAAAGTCGACAATGTCAATACATGTAGACATCTTGGAAAATTTATCTTTATGTTTAGTGTATAACAGATAAATTAGTTTAAAAATTCAATATTCTTTTTTTTTCATTTAAAAATATACAAGATACAGTCGGGAAGAAGCTTCGGAAATGACGAGGAATCCATCATGCTTGTATACAAAGTTGTTTCATTTGGAAGCTAAGTTACATTCAAAAATAATGAATTTTTAAAATACATAAATCTCGAACAATTTTTAATGAGTCTCATTTTTTTTAAAACCTTTATTAATAAATTAACAGGCTCTTCTAAAACACTATAATAATGATGAATGCTAAAAAAAGTAATAATCGAATTACGTACATGATAAAGTCGGATTGCGACCGGGGAAGTATCATTGCTTCACAGACTACCTTGACATAATAGATTCCAGCAGCTTAGTGCTGTATCAAGGTTAGTGTTACATTTACTAGTAACAAGGTTCGCACTGCAATTAATACTAGTGTGTCCCTTTACTAACATCGAAAGGAATGCGTTTACCTAATGACGTCAAATTTGGGGCTCCTATGTTGCATTATGTCCACAATTCCTTTTTTTGTTTTTGGTAAACTTGAATTACTATATTTACCCACGGTTATTAAAGACTGAAAACATTATTTTCAACCTGTAAAGTCTAAATACAAGTAGTACTAAACATTTTTTTTATTTTACGAACATATTAAAACTTCAACTATCTATACAATAATATATTAGGATAATCTGAGACCACACGTAAAATACGCACTAAAAATACGACATTGAAACAGTATAATATTAACGGACGGTTTTAAAATAAAACATTTTGTTTCAGAGTAACTATACGAAGTTTCTAAAGAATCTTCACACGGAGCAGATCGCCAAGCTCCACGCGAAGAACCAGCATGAATGCGACTTGCTGGAAGATCTGCGTACTTACATCATCAAGCGCTCCGCCATTGAGAAGTCTTATTCTGAGGTAAGATGTTACATATGTTTAGAGAATATAAAATACTTTCCATAACTATGACTATTGATTTAAACAATGCTTCACAAATACGTTCTTATAAGTATTAGACCACATTTTTATACACTAAATAACATAACTATATAAAAGTTATTTCAATTTGGAATAGGCAAAACACAAACATTAAAAACTTAATTTATAGCTCACACTTATATTGAAGGTTTAGCAGGAGTTACCAACCTTTTTAAGGTAGTTAAAATCTTTCCCTAATGTAAACTAGATGTGATGACAATTTTATATTTGAATGTTTTTGGTTGACGAACTAAATACTTATACTTTATTGTGGATTATTTAATAAAATCAATTTTAAAAACTACACGAAACTGTTAATTAAATTTTGATTGCGAGTAATTAAAAAAAATGTGGAATTTATTTAAAGCTGAAATTCGAAACTGAGTTGTAATTCTATTTTATTCCGGGAATAGTATCGTTGGAGTATAATTATGACAAAAGTAATGTACGTACGTTGACTTTGGCTCAATCTATACGAAATACGACTTCGAAGTCAGAAACGACATTTACGTAGATTGTATTTTCGACACCGACTTTCGAAATTCTAATAGCCTGTTGCGAAACATCTGTTAGGAAGAAGTAAAGAATTTTGTAACAACGTTTTTTAAAACACAGTTATTTCAGATTAAGTACAAGCTCTGTAAATAAATTTTTTGAATACTGGTATCCATTTACAGTTGAAAAACTGCTCTATCAATAAAATAATATCAATAATAAGACAATTAAATCTTTTTATAGTAATAAATATATTACTACTGCTTAGACGATTTTCGAATATTTTATCATTAAGAGAAATCTGATAATGACCAATATTAAGATCATGTGAAAATGAAACAACAATACACCTCCTAGCTACGTCAATATTTTAAAATATACAATTTGCCAGATTCACCCAAGAATTTAATGTAAGGTATGTACATATAAATATTTAGTAAAGACTATTGAAAGTACAAACATTGATCGTATCAGATTTTCCCTCAAATATAATTGTGAAATATTATATAATTATCTTGATACTATTGTTCCTCTGAAATTTAATACAATGTGTATATTTTCGGTGTTTGCAAGTTTAGTAACCTAACCTAATTTGATGTCTTTTTCTATATCGTGTCATCATAGTCATCATAGCAACGATCGATAAACTTTTTAAATGCATTCATATCCAATCTAGTAAGCGAACAAGTCTTGTATATCAGTAAGCGTTTATCTCGGAAACGTTTTTATTTTGAAATTTATCTATGTATATGGTCCTCATTCATTAAAATACGAACTTTTACACTACACCATAGCACAAAAATTTAATATAATTTTTGAGCGCAATCTTTTTATCGCATGGAATATCTCTTAATTGTTATCAAGTTGCAGTGGATGACAACTTACTGATAATACTGGTAGTTAGTGGTAACATGGGTAATTTTATGTTACCGTGATTTTTCCTACATGGTTCAACTATTGGATGTCGAAAGACATAAATAAGTTTTCAATGGTGGTTGTTTATTACTGTACGATTTATGTTCAGTATTTTTATATTAAAATCTTGGCGAGAAAACAAATGCGGTATATTTTTTGGTAACAAACGGCGATCAAATGGAAAAAGGAATGAGAATGTAGGCTAAAACTTAATATTACTTTGTAGGGAAACGCAAAGTTTTAATTGGGAAAATATAAATCCACGGATACATACAATTATAACTCATAAGTTCTCAAAAAAACGTATTTATAATAATTTCAATGAAAAAAGCTCGACTGAGTTATATTATAGGAAATTAGTGTTGTTTTAAAAGATAATTTAATGTTGATTATTTTTATTGGATAAAAATAAAAACCAGATCAACGACGTCAATTAAGGACTGTTACCGGTAACTGAACGCCACGTCTTAATGAATGCTACGCTCAATCTCAATTACTTTGACTTTGTTAAGATAGAAAGGGAATAGGATTTAATTTCTTACTTCTAAATAAAATTTCCATTCTTGAATTAAATGTTATTCCATTGTTGTCTTACTCTAGTATACCGAGCTTTTTTATTCACATCAAAATTTTGCTGTTGCTTTTACCGAAAAAATAATTAAACGTTATTACATTTGCTACCGAGTAATGTAGCGAGGATTCTCTCTTGAGAAACAACGTTCTATATCCAATAAATCAGACAAGTTTTAGCTGTAATATATTACAACTATCTAATGTTGATAAAGAATTGTGCAAAGTACAAGAAAGAGGTTACCCGAGGAACGATCAGATTGTTGGTTTATCTTGTAAGAAACCTATCTCAAATTATACTTCTTTAGTGTTGATGAATTCTACGTGAATGTTACGCTTAATCCATAACAATGGTCGACTTTTAGTCTCGCAGGAATCTGAAGCCTTCATGCAGATTAGAAAATCAAGATTTCCTTCGGGAACCCTGGTGCTAAATTTTCCTTCTTCATGGACATTTTTAAATCCGTAGTATGAGTCAAGTAACGATTCATTCTGAGGCCTCAGCAGTCGAGTTATGTTACCCTGAAAGAACACTGAATTCGCTAAGAGATTGAATGTAATTGGCACCAAGCCATCCCAAATATGGGACGAATGAATTATTCCAAAGTGCATTCAATGTAGTCCCATTGACTGGGTCGATACCAACTGTGGTTTTCTAGTACCATGAAATAATGTCTAAATATTCGTGGGTTCCAACTTGAAACACGTCATAGCTACAGACATTCTTTGTCTTAGACGAAGCATGATTAGCATTCTCCTATCGAATCGTATTATTAAATTTATCTCTATCAAATGAATGAGTAATTTATTTCTTTAGAAATTTACGTTTACATACAAAATTTACAAGGGCAAACAGAAATAACAATTGGTATTCGCTTCTCAAAGAGATAATTCTGTCGCCAGTGTGACTGGTCAGTGGGTCAATCTTCGAACACATAATTGATGTTTTTGTCCGCACTGGAAATTAATTGTGTATTATTATTATTTATTTATTTATTTGTTTAATAATACATTATTGTTATAAATCCTTTGATAATTTTGTACTAGGATTTAAACTATCTACACCGCTTACGTAATTATTTCACTAATTTTTGAGAGGTAAACGTATTAAAGATCAAATTTGTTAACCTCACCTTTTAGCGAAATTAACTATAAATATCTAAACGATAACGGCCAGATAAGAACAATGGTTGCACCAACCTCTCAGGGTTACAGCGCGGCGCTAGACATCTCACAATAACGATTACTCGAGAACAACAATAAACGTCTTGCTCTCGACTTCGTTGGTAGTGTAACGGAATACAACTTGTGTTGTATAGTGAAGAATTCTTTTTATAAAACTACCTTCATATTCACCGTCCGCAGCCATACAAATTTCTATTTATCTTCAAGATTATATTTTTTTTACTTCACCATCATCTTGTTTTATAACTCGATATTGATGACCGTTTTAATGTTTTTATTAAACCTACTTATTAATTTACAAACAGTGTATTAATTATAGTGAAGAAATCAACCTTGAATTTATAATACAATAAAGATTACGAAACACTAAGCTTACGAAAACTTAATTGGAACAAACGTTCAAAACGGTAATTTGACTTTGTTGAATTTGTCGGCTAACGTGGTCACTACAGTTAACTACTTAAATATTTCATCAATGTACCTAAATATGTTACTATCAAAGTAATTGATAGACCGTTTAATTATTTTGACGGTAAAATATATAGTAATAACTGTCTATATTTGCTGAATTATTGCACTGTTAAAAATTAATACAATGTAAATATAAATGGTATATTTTGTTCACAGGCTCTATTGAAAATATCATCGGCCTACCTGAATAAGAAAATACCTAATATACCTGACATCAAGGTGGATGGAGCAGAAGAGAAATGGTAAGTACATATATCATTGCATATTTTAGTTTTATATAATGTTTAATTATAATTCTTAGGCAAAGAGCTGTGCGTTGTGTTTGTATTTTTATTTTAAAATGATTTAAGACCGGTCGTATCGTATAAAATGCTGCAGCGCTGGGGTCTCGAGTTGGATTCCCGAGTCGGGAAAAATGATATTGGGTTTTTGCAACTTGATGTCAGCCCGGAGTTTGGTGTGCCTATTATGGGACGGAAAAACATATAGCGAAATGTGGGAGCACTAGTTGCACCTCTGCCTACCCTTTATTATATATGTTTTTTTAATATGTGGCATTAGATATGTTTTTTTAAAGGCCGGTTTGAAATCAAACTTATACAATTCAGAGGTTAACACTCCTTAATAAATTAATATTCGCAATATCACGGTTGGCTGACCTGATATTTTGCGAATAATTACTATGATTTGTGGACGACATAATATGTTAATATTATTCATAAATAAATACAGGAATAGGGACTGAACTAACTATTCAATTATTTGTCAAACAAGTCGAAAGTCAT
>JAABKM020000025.1:5374598-5402444 GCA_016277805.2 Papilio aristodemus | reverse complement strand
AAATTCCAAACTCCGGGCTGATATCAAGTTGAAAAAACCCAATATCATTTTTCCCGACCCGGGAATCGAACCCGGGGCCCCAGCGGTACCGTATACGTAATACGTGATACCACTAAGCTACCGCAATATCTAATAGTCAGTCCCTTTGTCAGGAACATGTGGAACGTATGGCGCACCGTGCTAGAAGAGAACGAGAAGTTGGCACGCGCCCGCCTCGCTGCCTGCGAGGTGTTCCAACAGCAAATCGCCGACGAAGCCAAGTTCCTGCGCCAGCATAAAATGAACGTTGCAAAGAAGGTACTTGACATTCGATTACTAGTTAATATAAGTTATACATACCGTCATCTAGGCGTACACTTACAATGATGTTAACATATTTTTACATATTTTTTTTGATAAAAATATAGCAAAAATGTTCTATGTATAATATAAAATTGATGTGACAATTTTACTTCTTCCGGGAACTATCAGGTGTTTTACACCATCTAATTATGTTTACACAAAACACAAAAGGAATGAGAATGAAGGGTATAATGTAGTACCTGTTAAGTAATTAAGGTTAATTAGGAGGTTTATTAAAGAACGCATATTTTATTCATATGCCTTTGACTACGAGTGTGTAATTTCTCGCTCTGTATTATTGTGTTATATTTTTATATCATTAAACTTATATATTTACGTGAAATTAGTATGTGCCACTTTTATATTTTATGAATTATTTCATTAATACATATTAGGTTATTAGGAGAATAACATAATATTTAGTGGAAAATTGCCTGTGTTTAAAATAGTAGTATATTAATATACTATTTTAAACAAAAGCAACTAATTTCACAAGCGAAATTGAAAATTCATTTGCGAAATTCACTTGCGAAATACGATGCTTTTAAAAGAAGCATCTAATCTTCCGATTGATAAACTATGCATTGTCGTTCATCGACTAAACTCTTCTATTGTTACCTTGTGACGGGTATAAGCTTTGGCTGATTGATTACATGGAAGTTTTAGAGTATTTTATTAAAATACTGGTGTTCAATATAATTTAATTATCGTTTTTGGATAGTTTGTTTTTCAAATACGCTGCCAAAGCGGCGTATATCATGTGAAGATTGGCGACAAGTCGACAACGGACTTTAAAAACGTTTTAACACAACTTACGAATTTTAAGCTTAATAAAAAGTAATAGAAAAAAATCTTACACAATAACTGAATACTCTTTAGACAAAGTGTTCTAAGCACTTTTAAATTAACCATATAAACCAAAGAAATAATCTGTAAAAATAATTTATGAATGATATTGTCATTAGTGTAGAAATAAAGAAAAGAGATTTCGTAAAAAGAAATAAAAGCCTTCAGACTTGGCAGAGGTTTTAGCGTTATTTCGTTGGAAATATGCGGAGTCTGACCTTAACTACGGCTCGTTTATCATATCCTTTTTAATGCATGTACGTCCCGGTTGAAGTGAGATGCGCGACAAACGTCTTAAAGGTTACTAACAACTTGTGCATTATTCAAAATGCTCAGAAAAATAAAATAAAGTCTTATACTTGCTATTCAATGTTGTAAATAGAAATAATTTCCATTTCATGTGCACTTTCCTCGCTCTCGACATCTCGGGCATTTCATTTTCATAATAGGTTGTCTAAAACGTACTAAAAATTGTAATGGTGTATACACATAATTATATACATCGTCATGTAATATTGTTGTTTAGGACCTTATATTTATTGAATTTTAAAACATTTGCTTTATGATAAAGGTACATTTTCTATGGAAAAGAAGTCAGTTCTTGTGTGTGTTGTGTGTACATGATAAACGGCAAAATATTAATTACAAATTATTAATTTTAAAATTTAAATATTTTTTTTTATCTTACTTAATATCTTGAAGTTGTCAAATGCTATTACCTCATTATTTATTTACTAGGACGTTTAATTAAACACTATAAGTGTTCGTTTGTTACAGCTTAATTTATATTTTCCTCTTGATAAGTATCCCAGTGACATGCGGGTTAGCTATATAAACGGTTGGCCTCTACATAAATATCCTTTTAATATGCAAACGAGTATAGTTGCTTTGGTTACTAGCTCTTTGTTACATACAAAAAATATAATGAAAAATTTTTCGTTAAATAGTTACATTCTATTCAATAATTATTCTGTTCAGTTACGAGACCTGCTACTGAGAATAATTAAATTTTAATTAGTGCGGGAAAAATAGTAAACACTAAACAAAGACTTCGTAGCCCAATTGGGTTACGAAATTTATTGACATAAAACTATCATAGTGACTTATTTTTACACAACAACGGATCAAAGTTTTTTTAAAAAAAATTTACACCTGTCTATCCCTTAAAAAAAAAGAATTACAGGATGTAAGTGATTACTTGCGTATACGTAATGTATTTTAATAGATAGAATTTTTATGACTATTTTTTACCTTTATTGTAATGTTAAACGTTTTGTTTAACAATGGGTTTTAGTTAAAGCCTTTGTAATACCCCGAACGCTGGAACGTGTCAGTTTAGTTTTCACCGACAGCTCCCAACGTGATTAATTAACGCTCCATGTTGCATGTTCCGATGTACCGTAAAGTATACACGGCGCTCTCCACACAAATGCAAATTTACTTTCCTATGGTCGGACGCAGGTCGCTGAGAATACACTAAATTATTTATCCCCGCAGTTGATACAAGTAAAAATGTTTGAATTTAATAGGGATGTAAAATAAAAAATAATCTTATTCGTTTTGTATTTTTTTTATCATCATTAATATTGCAAATTTTTGTTTTCAAAAACAAAAACAAAATTTCTCTTTACACAAATAAATTTCAGTGAAATTATAGACAAGAAGGCCAACACCCAGCAGTGGACGAATATCGACTGAGATGACAACCACAACATACACGTAGAATGACTTACTTTATTTTAAAAGACACATCTACTTGTCGCACACAAATTCAAGGGTAGCAGACAGAAAGATGAAAAATAAATTAGCCCGTCCTGAGGATAGAAGTACATAGCAATTTTTTTTATGGATTTATTATCGTTAATCGTTTATGACGAACATCGGTATTACAAAACAACTCAATACACTTTGAAATGCAATCAATTTGACATATAAATGGCATGAATGGACGATCGATTCCAACCCTTAATTGATCGATACATTAGATTAGGTCTTATAATTTATTGAAAGATGAATTAAGTGGTAATGAAAAAATAATTCACTTGTCTTTGACTATAAATCGAAAGTTGTGTGATGAGTAATAAAAGAAGAATTCAGAGTGAATGAAAAGAAATATCTTGGCCGAAATATATTTCCGAAATTTATTTACAGTAGTAAAAGGAAAAAAGCAATATTAACTTCAAGACGTAATCGTGAGGTATACGCGTAACACTTCTATAGATATCGTATTGATGTAGGAGGCGAGATATGTTATGACCAAACCAAGAAGAAACCAAGAATTACTAAATCTAATAAGAATGTTGTTGGAATTAACTTTTGCGCGATTGCATAAAAGCATTTCTTGCTTGTACTTTATTTAAATATTTGTATAAAAGAGTATTTTTAATATTCTTGCAATAAAAACATTAGTTTTAAACTTTTGCTACTTTTTGTTAATTCCCGGAATATATACGCCCAAACGATATTCATTAATTTTAATGAAAAATTTTGTAAAATATAGCTTTGCTACATCGAGGACTCTGTGACAATTTTTTTTATTATTATTATTATAAGCCTTGATTTTTGAAATACTATTTGATAAAATTCGCAAACAAAATTCTTTTGAATATTTCGTAATAGAGAGTAGGTTTGATGAATATATGCGGATGGTGTTATTGTCAGTGCAAATATTTTCTAAGACTCGTAATATCATACATAAGATACTTTGAATTTACTGGCTTATAAAGGTCTGAAGGTATATAAAAGATGGTTATTAATTTACCAGAGCACCGACTTGCTGGCACAAGCTCACAAGGAGCTGCAAATGAGCGTCCTCGACGTGGACAAGACCAAGAAGTTGTACTTCGATGAAGAGCATACAGCTCACGACGTGCGCGACAAGGCTAAAGACATCGAGGAAAAGTAAGTAATTATTTTTTCCAATTCACTTGTTTTTATATAACAAAGTCATTTCCCACCACCTATACGATTACATCTTTCAAACTATACAACGTATTTTAATTCCGTTTCCAATAAACAGTGATTTGAAATAAAGATATAAATGCATAATATATTCATATAGTAGAGATATGACGATAATTTCAAATACGGAATAAGATCTATTACCCGTGCAAAGGCAGAACAGGTCGCTGGTTATAGTATAAAAGAAATTTAACAAATTTCGTAAATTGTTTATTTGTACTAATATTTTTGTCAACTAAAATCTTAGCGAATAGTTGATGACGAAGCGTTAATAATAAAAAGAGAAGGAGTTCAGGTATTACTCATTTACAAACCAAAACGCTTGAATCCTGCAATCCAGAATTCTTTGGGATCAGATTACTGTCATGGTTGAGCCGGATTATTAATGCAAAATTTGCTGCCGTCTCCTGGCTTTAAACCTTTATTTGTGATTGACATCGGACTCTAGAGCCGTTAGCACCTTTTAATGATTAAAGTTTAAACGAGTTAGATACTTATTAATAAAACAATCTAGTTATTAATACAATGTAATTGTTATAACCATAATTTTATTAAATAACATTTTTTAGTAAAACTTTTAAAACCTATATTCTATTTCACAAGTTGCTCATCGTATAATGTGTTACGATACGATCTTAATATTTAATGTGTGTGCGGTAAGTGAAAGTTTCACAAAGATTACAAAATTCATAAGCAAAACAAGTTCTTCTACACTGAGGTTCTAACAACAGGCACTTTAATATTTCTTACCTTCAACACTATTTAAACTAAACCCGTGGCTGATTTAATATTTCTACGCGGAAAACAGCTTGTTGCCTCTTTAAAGTCTTTCAAGTATCTTATTATTAAGTTTCCGAGTTAATCCGATATTTATTAAAATAGTAATATTTTATACTTCTTAAACACAAGTTACATTGGTCGGTTCATTTTTAATTAACTTATTACACTCGACATGTAACAAAACTAGCAAACTATCATTATTAATAGATGGGATATCTATGCAACGAGCGAATATAATACAAATGTGTTGTCTTACTTTTAAAGGAGTAAGGAAGAGATAAACAGAAAAAATAAGTCCATCCCTTCCAGTCCAATTCTTTTCTCTTCTCGAATCTTTCCTTATAAAAAATTGGTGGGAAAGAGAACAGAACGAGAATTAAGTCTCAGGTGCCCCATTCATCACGCGAAACGTGGAAAACTTCTGCTCGATGCCAGTCTTCTTTATAGTCGTTGTATTTCTCTCGTCTATATTTGGTCATGTAAATTCATCTAGCAAGAATTGTAGAGCCGGATATAGTATTGTATCCATTATCCAGTTCTCTAAATGCTTCAAAATAATAATGATAAATTAAAACTAGCTTAATATTTAATTCCAAGATTTCTCGTTTTTGTGTGTTGTCATTATGGTGTGCGGTGATTTTTTCACATCTCTAAGCTATTTTAAACTATTTCATTCACAGATGATTTTTTTTAATCTTAAAATCATATAAAAACCGTTAAATTATAATACTTTAATTTATTCAATTATGTTTTAAAAATCAATATCGACAATATCATATTTTCTTTTAGACTGAAGAAGAAGAAGGGTTCGTTTTTCCAATCCATTACATCTCTTCAGAAAAACAGCGCTAAAGTTTCGTCTCGTCGCGACCAACTCGAGGAGAAATCGACTGGAGCGAGGAATGATTACTTATTGAGCATTTCCGCAGCTAATGCTCACCAGGTAACTAAATTAAATCGTAGAAGTATTAACATTTTAATAAATAGATTGACTAAATGACATAATCTTTTTTAGAATCGCTATTTCCTGGTGGAACTTCAGACTTGCATGCAGAATATGGAAGCTTCAGTATATGAGAAAGTGTCTGAGTTCCTCACTCTGATGGGGCGCACTGAGCTCTTGACTTGCTCCGCTACTCAGCACTCCTTTGGAAAAATAAGGGATCAAGCTCAACAGTTGACGAGGGAGTACAACTTGCAATGTCTGTACTTATACTATCCCGTGCTGAAGCAACACATTCAGGTAAGAACTTCTTAATTTACTAGCCGCGTCTCGTTTTGTACATTTATTATTCGTGTTTGCATTTCCCTGCGGACAGAAGTATACACATTGTACAATTTTTTATAATTTACAGTTTGAAAATACCTCATGCCTGTATTCCCCGAAGGGGTATGTTTTCCATCCTCCAAAGTGATAGGTGGCGAGCCTATCGTCATGTCGGGCAAAAATTCCAGACTCCGAGCTGATATTAAGCTTCCGTTCAGTTTGAAAATGTTACTGTTTTTTTTTTTTAATTATTGTTTGACTGGCTGACATTAAGTTTAAAAACTTTTAGTATGAATTTGAGCCGTGCGATAACGATCCCGTTGATACCGTGACTATGGAACATGAGTCAGTGTCGCAGACTCTGGCGCAAGAGGCTCGTCGTTGGGCCACCCGCGTGGTGCGAGAGACCGCGCTTGTACGGGATGCAACGCGCAAACTGCACCTTTACCAAGCCATGCGCGACGCCGGACAGAAAGTAAGTTATATTCAACAACATTTTTTTATATGGATTTTTGCTCCACCACAATCCAACTGGATGTTAAGTGGCAATGTGGTCGAAAGATGGAATGTTTAGTATCAGCTTATTCACATTTCTATATAAGTTGGCCATCTCATTATTGGATGGATATCATCCAATTATTACGTAGATAACGAAACCACTATTCCATCCAATTATTTTGTTCCAATCCTTTGCCTTCTACATAATGAATGAGTATTCAAATTATTTGTAGTTATTTTTTGTTACTTTTCTTAGTTAATATATTTTATGGAATTAACATTTTTTTTTTACAAAGAATGTATAACCGTGTCCAGGTTGATCCTAACGATCCCAATGGTCCGGAATTAGAAGTGCGTATGGACGAGCTACGATCAAACATTCGTCGTTCTGAAACATCGCGAGCTAAATATGAAGCTAGACTGGAGTGCTTGAGGACCAGCGGTGCACCAGTAGACGAATGGCTCAAGGAGATTGATTTATTGGCAGTACAAGATACTCTGCCACGTAGCAGCAGCCTACTGAGTGTCCGCACCGATGCCTCGGGTGCAGCTGTATGTATAACTTATAGTTTATCAATTTATATTGTTATTAAATTTACTTTAATTGCTATGTTCTTTTTATGCAGGATCAACCTAGCTCGGATTCTTTCTATGACAGCGATAACACAGAGGGAGAAGCTGGCACCTCTGCTGCCGCTACAGTTGGAACAAGTGGACATCAGCGTACCACGTCTGATTCTCAGAACGAGGATGACCAAGATGAAGAAGTTGATGGTTCTGATTACTTTAATAAATAGTTATACTATAAAACTAGAATATTTATAATTATATTACCTTTCCAGCTGATCTTGAAGAAGAGCGTATGCGTATAGAGCAGTTAACTGTTGGATGGGATGATCCAACACAAGTTAATTGGGATGAGCCAGAACCTGAACCAGCAGCCCCAGAGACCACTACTGAGGCACCTGCAGCTCCATTGTACAAGTGTACGGCGTTGTACTCTTACACGGTAAGCTTTATTACAACAACAAAATATAATTCGAAGGAAGCGCAACAAAAATCAACAGAAATATACACTTTTTAGGCTCAAAACCCCGACGAACTCTCAATCATTGAAAATGAGCAACTGGAAGTGGTAGGAGAAGGTGATGGAGACGGCTGGCTCCGCGCTAGAAATTACCGCGGCGAAGAGGGATACGTGCCTCATAACTATCTTGATGTTGAAAGGGAGCAGGTACGTAGCCTTATTTATCGAAGTAAATGATTAAATAGGAAAAAAAAATAATAAGTATGTTTACATTCAGCCATCTAGCGCACCAGGACTCGTTACTCAAATCTCATTCTCTTCTGTGGATTATACCGTGGAAGGTGAAGATGCGGATGTGGTGGTGTCGCCAGATCAAATTTCAGTGATTTCCGCACCGGTTGCGAAGCCTGAGGAGCCGAAAGTCGAAGAAGCTCCTAAAGTGGAAGCACCACAAGAAGAACATTTGCCGACTCTCGGATTTTGCTTTGCACTTTATGATTATGACGCAGAAGCATCCGATGAACTCAATCTTGAGGAGGGGCAGGTAAATGAAATTTAATTACAAATACTTCAACGCACAAAAATAGATCAAAGAATTCAAAAAGAAATTTTCATAATTTACCTGGTGTTGGAGTTTTTATTATGATTCACTTTCTGTTAGTGCTCAAAAGATCTCTCGACATGACAAGCCGTAAACTCAGTGCTAGGAGAAATTACAAGGAAAATAAACCCTTCATCAAAAAGACATTTAAATGTATATGCATATTATCATTTATTTAAAATCAAGATTTTGATACAATCACAAGTAATATATTAAGAATAAATACAGACAGAAAGCTTTTCTATTTTTAAATGTTAAATTCATGGGAGTGTGCGCGAGAATTACGGCTTAATTCCCCGTACACATTGTACCATCGAACGATTTCACACACAACTAGAGTCTTTGTTATTGAAGTATCTCGTGTTCGAACAAATTTAATCCTTTTTGAATTCTATTGGATGAAACTATCAGTGTCAGTTTTTTCGCACGTTTTTGACATGAGTACATTCAAGTAAAGAGTGAATAGGCGCATAGTCACTTAATGGGGTGCTTTTGCGGTAAAGTACTAGTTAATTGACTATTAAAAATGGTAGATTAACTATTAAAATTTTAATCTTATAACAACTTAACAGATAATTCGCATCGTCTCCCGTGAGGCCCATGACGTTGATGACGGTTGGTGGCAAGGAGAAGTCAACGGTGTTATCGGAAATTTCCCCTCACTTATTGTCGAGGAGTGCGATGAGGTGAGATTTAAAGAAAATAATGTATCAATATGCTACTTATTTTTGCACTATTTAACAAATACTTTAAACGTAAGGAAATTGAAAACAAAAACACTTTTTTCGTCACTATTATGTTTTTATTAAAATTTTAATTCCTATGAATATTGTTTTTCCTAAATAAACAACATACCTCACTCCTGTATTCCCCGAAGAAGTAGACAGAAGTGAAAATAGTGCATCCACCCCTTGCATTTTTTTTAAATAAAGGGTTTTTTGAATTATGCTAATATCTTATATATATATAATAATAAGGGCAACAAAAATACTTTATATTGATAAAAAAAACTTAGAATGGCGAGCCGCTGAGTACTGGCGAAGACTGGACTCCTCCGAGCTCTGCTCCCCCGGTCTTCGCGTCTCCACCGAGATCGCCTCCCGAAGCCGGCTATGAAGATGAGGGTAAGATAATTCATAAACTGTTTCTTCTGTTTCCTTTCTCCCACCACCGCTCGTACTGAAACAACTACTTTCTACCTTGCTCTCACTTCAGTCTAAAGTCTATCGCTTAATTAAGTTATAGCTAATTCTGTTTTGAACATAAAACAATGTTGTTCCCGTTCGAACGGTAAATGTTTGTGTCGTAGAGCTATGACAGTGTTTTTTTCTGTTATTTTGTAATATTAAACACATTTTAGTGGAATATTATTGTGCGATTGGTCACGCGATAGATAGCTTTTTGGCTGATTGGGTAAATGGTTGTCGTTTTAATCCCCAATTGGCATGGTATTTTGTAACATACTGTATGTTAGTAGAATTCGTTAGGTAATACGGCGCTGAAAATCATAGGTCATCTACATTATCATATTTGCATGTATAATTGTTTAAGTTTTGCACGACAATGCAGTAGCTGTGATTATTGTTAAAATATGGAGTAAAAACATATTAATTACTTATGGACGTTTACATGCGTATACCTAAATTCGTTACATGGCAAAATGTGTATGAGAATTAAAAGATTGTATTGGAATTGTAAGCCAACGTAATTGTGTGTATTTGAACATAACAATATTTGTTTTATGTAAATCTTCTTAAGTATTTCTAAATCCAAGCTTGCTAATCTGATATTTCAATGTCTCTAACCTAAATCTGTCTTCCCGTTCTGAATTTATTTGATAATTGTAAGTTTTCATCCAACGAAACAAAGCTTAATCTCTATAGTTAAATTTAAAGCATCTATATAAAAAAACGACGAAACTTAAACGAGTTTACGCTCAGTGAATAATAAAATGACATCATATAGTTTTATGTTTGTTGACTATAGAGAAGTTTTGCAATTTGATATTGTTAGGGTGTTTTTGTGGTTGAAATATATGTGCCCTATACTTGGACGCTGCTAGTTGTCATGACCGACAACAACAATAGTAAAAGCGCGGCACCACCGGTCGAACCCCCGCCGCCCCCGCCGGCCGACCTCGGTGACTCCATGGACAGTCAACCCGACTTCAGCTTTAACTTAGAGCTAAGCACGAACCAACAAGACCAATATGACATGCAGTTCGACGAACCCGACAAAACAATGGTGACACCCGCAGTCACCATCGTCGGTAAGTATCCAAGTTAAAGAAAATTATGATTTTAAATTCCAATAAAATATCATGCGATAGGTAAAAAACTTTGTGTAAATATTTTTATCAGGTGTATAAAATATTAATACTTTTAACTCATACTCTGTTCATATTGCCTTAGTAATCAAAAATTATTTAAGTTTAAGTAATAATCTATTCTAAATCTTTTTGTAATAATAATAAAGATAAATTAAATATTTCATGAATACTTTCACGTGAACGTATAAGTTCAGTAAAAATGGATTAATAGGAAGCTTTATCTACTTTTACTTGTTTGATCTAAGAGATGTATTATTAAATACATTATTATGTTATGTATGAATATTAACAACATCCAAATTCTTTTCCATGCTCCAGTCGATGAAGTTGTCGGTGATAATATTGAGGATGAGGTTTGCTTTTTATTTATAAATTTTGCAACAAAATATTAAAGCATGCTTTTATTTCTTGCAGCGATTGTTTTGCGGTATATCTTTTTATTAGGCACTCGCTGCTTTTACAGTGCCAGATGTTACACAAGGAACTGTCTACAATAACAATGCATCGATTTGGAATCAACTTTTATCAGTATTCCGAATGTAACAAGCACCCACCCGTTTCAAATTATTTACAACATATGGCACTCGGAAAATTAGCTCGCACCTTTAAATGTAACGACAGTCTTCAATAAGATTTAACTATAAATAAATATTAAAATTGGCTACTTACACACATTGTCAAAAAAGTTATAGTTAATACGAGTAACGGATTTTCGATCGTTTGTAAATTTTTCTTGTGAATAGGTAAATAACTGTTTATTTATGAATTGAAAAAGAATAAACATCTCATTTCATACTCCCATCTAGTTTAACCATTGCTTTCCATTTTGCATGAACAATGCATGCACAATATATAAAAAGAAAAAATTGTTAATTTTTATAGCTATTTAATTTTTCAACTAATAGTTCAGTTTAGTTTAACGCTAAAATTTTATTGATGCCACAATTTTGATGGCACAGCACTAAATTGTCTATAATATTAAGTCGAAATAAAATCTCTATAATATTAAGTCGAAATAAAATATCTATAATACTAAGTCGAAATAAAATCTCTATTTAAAGCTACAGTTTTTAAAGATATTATATCCAATAGGAAGAAGAGGTGCAGCCCCAGCCGCCTCCGCCCCCGCCGCAGCCCAAGCCTGCGCCTCTGATTGTTGAAGCCGGCGGCAGCGGCTGCGGCCTCGGAGTGGCGCAGATAGTGATCACGGCCGCCACGCCCATGGTCGAGGAGCCTGACCAGCCATTCCCGCCCCCGGAGCCCGAGCCCGAGCCCCAACAGGACGACAACGAGGACGAAGAGTCCTCGCTCTCCGAGCAAACAGCCGTCTGCCTACGTGACTCCGGCGACGGACCGGTGCACTCCGCCCCCCACCCTGCATCCAGCTCCACTGCCTCTGAAGGCGAATCTACCGGCGCCTCGGTAGCATCCGGTCCCCCCACCGCCCCGCAGTCACCCCCCGCGGCTCCGCGCGCTGGACGAGCCTCCATTCCTGATGAATTGGAACCCGCACAACTCGCGAGGCTCACTGACCTAAAGGAGTCTAATGCTTAGATCTAAAATTTCTGCTGACTGAAACTTTGATCTCTAACTCTAAGCTCTGTCATCGGTGTTACTGACCCGTCGGTAGTTTTTGTTTTACGAAGCTAGACGATCATCCCCCCAAAAGTTCAGCTAGCTCTTTTATACTATAGTATCTTTTGTGTACTGTATTTGATAACTATAATGAAATCCACTCAATTGAGAAACAACATGGTCATATGATTTATTTACACTAATTTATCTATAAAAGTATTACATAAGATAATGTATCGAAAGTTATAATTACCTATCACATCTTCTTTATTCCCTAATATTTTTAGTTGTCATGGAAACTGTAACATTACCTACTTGAATATAAATCTTTAACACTTTAACTACGAGGTAGTTCTTTAAAGCTATAACAATGAATATGGCCGCAACACGTGGCTACTTCGGTTTGTTTTCAGAATAGGACCGTTTCTCAAGGCATGCCGTTTAGATGGTTCCTGAATTCCCCCGGTAGATTTGCAATATTCATTATCTCATCAGGTTAAATAAGCTTAACGTAGATTTTAAGCTATTTACGGACTTTTATACTCAAATTAATAAGAAGTAAAATTACTTTTAACATTTACATATTTGACAATAGTAATAATAGAGGAACAACAAGTTTGTTCAAGTTTCTAATTGAATATAGATATTTACTACATTTTGTATCAAGATAAGGACATCGCGAGATATGATCCTGAAACTTTTTCAATTGGAATATTTCAATAAAATCATTACTTAGGCCTACTGTTCTAATTTTTTGTTAGCATTAACCCGAACGACAAATTGAAAATATTAATTATTACATTATATTTACAATTCGTATATGTTAAATGCGTGTAAAGCATTCCAATAGATAAATTTCTTACGATGTCCTTACCTCTTTAAATACTTGTTTGAATTCTATCGACCTAAATGGCGTCACGGTGACCAAAAGACATTTTGTCAGAAGGTCTCTATGTCGTCTCGTCTATCTTTTGTAACAATAAATTTAAGTACAATATACTCATACGTTTTTGAAACAAATCTCAAGTATCAAATTAACATTTTCTCTGGTGCACGAACAGTTAAATTCTCATTTAATCTATTTTAATATAAACTAGGTTAATTTTATCTTTTTTTTTAAATGTTAATTCTTGTTTATTGTTTATCAGAACTTATTTTAAGATAATTTGTGAAAAGCCACATTTTAAGTATATCAAGTTTTCTTAACCACATTTTGTTGATTAGTTTGCATTTAGCATCTGCATACAATGGCCTAATAAGTCAATAATACTTATCGAATAGACATTTGCAGTGAGAAGCGGTCACAGTAAAGTAGAAATAATGTATATAAATAAATATATTTACTAACTTCTAGTCTGCTGTTACAGCACGTATAAGGGTTTGTTGAATTAGATGGCATGATAGTAAAATAGTGGTAGAAATAGCGCGTTGTCTTATATCTTGATGATTTCAACAGATATTTATGTTTTTATTATTACTTCTGTAAACGTAAATATCGAACAAAACTATTTGTTTTTTAAATAAAATATTAAATTCATAATTTAACAGATCATCTATTATAAAAAATAATATTAGCAATTTTAAAAAAACACTGGTCGCATTTTAAATCGAATCCAAGATAATGTAACAAAGAAGTTTTAACAAGGTAGTTAAAATGTTGTTAGTCCGCTATGATTCAGAACTAACTGTCTAACCGTAACATTGTTTTTATTTCTTCGGTATCAGACAACTTAAGTTGTATTAATTTTTGAGACTTGAGACTTAATTTTAATTACATATATTTTTTTTGGATAGTAATTTAAAACTGAAAATTAAAATGAAACTGTTAAGATATAATCAAAGCGCGTAAGAACTTTGGTATAGGATTATTAGGTCGTTGAACATTAACGTCGGATAGCGTAGATGTGAAATGGCAGGACAACGTACGGTGAAAAGGTTTTACGTCAAAATGTAATCTTAAGAATATACAGGGTGTTACTACCTTCTCGTTTCAGTTTCATCTAAATGAGACATTTTCGTAATTTTATCATATTCTTTTATAGTTCTTCAATATTTTCCTAAAACTATTGGAGGGATATTTATTTCTTTTATTATTCTTTATCAATTCAATCGATATCTCTTCTTCAATGATTCAATCTTTTACCGCGGGTCCATAATATATAAACATATTTGAATTATTTGCTTATATTCCTTATTAAAGTAGTAGATAAATAAATGTCGCTTAAAAATATATTAAATGTTGTGTTATAGATATTAGTAAAATTTTATTAAACTCGATTATGAAATTACACGTTACATATTACCTTAATTGTTTAATGTCAGTAGCGGTAGATTGTTCTGTATCGATCAATTAATTATTGTACGATTCTAGCAAATTACTGTCTTTGTCTTTGGAAATAAATGGCAAATTAACGTTTTAATTATATGGCTACTGTTTGGCGGATTAATTGTACACCACATAAATTCTCTCATATCTGTTTTAATTACCGGCATTTATTGAATGAAATATAATTCAGAAAATATTCGATATTATACGTTTAAACTTTTTATTTATGTTTAGTCAAATAATTCTTTGCGGTCGTTATTAACAGACTGTTATCTCAGTATTATGTGTTTGTTATGTCAAAATGGTTGTGGTAGATTTAGCAAAAAGATTTTAATTTTCCTAATTGTCTATAAGTTAATTTTCATTTAAAGGAATTCGCCTAAGTTTATATTATTTATAATTTGTAGTAGGTACCACGCACAAATCACTAACATAAAATAATAATGTCAAATAGTACAATATTAAGGTTTGACACATTTTACCGGAAGCTAATGTCTAAAAATATTTATCATGATATTAATGCGAATTCAAGTAGATCTTTTCGGATTTCATCACGCATTTAAAACAAGTATTCAAACTACATATTTCTATCATTACAATCTTATTAATATATTAAAAAAAATGATGCGTTTTGAAAGCTAAACAAAACAAATTTATTTACTGTTTAAATTATTTCATACAAGTAATTGGCATTTGATTGTACCAAATATATAATATGCTTTCTGATGTTTTAGTGTTTGTAGTCAAAATTATGTGATTAGTAGTAGAAATAAACCTTCTGCTTATATAATGTATGCTGCTTAATTTATAAATTGCTTCTGAATTCTTAAGATGACATTATATTACATTAATAAACGTGTTTCGATGTTTTAAATAATTCAATTTAATTATTTTCTCTCGGAGAGGATTGTAGCACTCTGTAGAACATATAATATTTCCAATCACTGTATCTAATAGTGCACGGGAAGTTGTCTATTGAACTAAATTCAAACTGAGGGTGTTTGTAATGTGATATTACGTCACCTAGATGTATTAATACATTTAAAAGTTGCTTTGTCTTTGAATTTATTGGAAAAAATAATATTAGTATCTTTAGCCTGAGTGCAAAAAATGCTTCAATATATAAAATACACACACATATTCGTGTTTTATTTTAAAATCCTTATGTAAAATATAGAACAGATTTCTTCAAAAGATTAATCATTGTACAGCAATCTATACAATTTAAATGATATTAATGAATTAGAAATAAATACCTCACGCTTGTGCCCCCCGAAGCGATATGCATTGATGCTACTGTACATTTCGCTGTATTTTTTGCCGTTCCATGATGTGATAGGGGCGAGCTTATCGCCATATCCGGCACAAATGATCCTGGAGTTTTAAATTTGAGATAAAATCTATAAACAACATATAAATCCAGCGGATGGATATCTGATGACTTAACTTTTAAATTTAGTAAGCTCAATTTTATCATGTAATTATCTGTAGTTTTGTATCTATACAGTGGATACGTACATTGTTTCATGTACAACAGTAGAGAGGGGAGCTGTCAACGGGTTAGTGTTGACTTGACAAGGACGCAGCTTCACCCGTAGGTCTTAATACAAATTTGAATCCGTAATTATTCTGGAAATTAATAGACATGAAAATAAATGATGTTTTAGGATAGGGTATCGTTTTGTGCTACTTTTGTTCGAATAAAACCAAGTTTTATTAGATATCCAATTATATTAATATAAGTAATTATATTACTAAATTATTTACTATAATTTTAACAAATTTGATTATAATAAAATTATAAAATTTAAGATTAGATTATAATTAATAATTTTAACAATACCGCAATTTGAGGTAGGTTAGACGTAATATGTTAATCAAAATCCCGTAATATTAAATTAAATTATAAACTTGCTATTTATTTAAGGTTGGTATAAAAAAAATTGTTACACTTTATATAATTGACGAATCAGTGTATAATTCGATTTAATTGTTCGATGTAAATGTAAAATTTAAAAAAAATCGTCTTTTACATGAACGCGAAAATACTTTCAACTAAAATTAATTCATTACTTACAAAGGCAGACCGTTAAAAATATTACATACAGGACGTTAGTTTATTAATTTTACATTAGTGTATTAAAAAAAATCTTTTTTTTAATGAATACATATTTGAGGAAAGAATCGCAAGTAATATTACAAAATTAAGACATCATAGAAAGGAAAATAGAAGGAGAAAGGGGGAGAGGCAGACCGCGCCGTTATTACATTGACCAGTAAAAAGTAAACTGCGTGTCGTACCGAGCTGTCAAATCCAAAGCAGAAAATAGAACTGAGGGGCGACAAGCGTAATATACTCCTTAATTTGAGAGAGAGAGAGAGAGACTCTTTCTAATAAGAGGGAGAAACTTATGGTATAGTATGACTTTGTCTCTTTTTTCATAAAGAATACAAGTCAACTAAAAGTTAACTTCAATTACACACTATTTTTATACTGATCGTAGATTTCACGGAACATGTCACGGCAATTCATTTTGATTTTAAGTTTCGAGCAAAGCAGAAACACGCCTGACAGTTTTCTATGTAGGGAGTATATTTCCTCTGGCGGCGGACATAGTCTATGTGTCAGGATGGTCGGCACTAAATCTTGGATACGTCTCGTTGTCTTCTGAGCTCCGAAATCAAATTCTCCATCGCCCTCGCTCGTGAATACTTCGCCCATTATCATCACCGTGTCCACATGTGATTCCTCCATTATCTGAAAAAAAAAAATTAATACATTAGTCCGTTAAGTTTTCAGCCAAATTATACAAATTTAATAAGCTTGTGGCGGTGACGTTGTACACCTCCACTGCGCAAGAGAAAGCTGCGCAGAGAAAAGGTCTTGTCTGTCAGTGCAGTGGAGATGTAAATGTACGCTCGTGATCTAATATTGTAGAAGATAAATATATTGTCTTTAAGCTATTTTAAACTCTCACGTCCACATTTTTCTATCAACCGTCATCTCTGTTTATTTTCACCATCCATGTTTCTTACCCTTACCTACATATCTGCCGCAATCATGTTTAAAACACGACCAAATCATAAAATACACGAGAGAAATAATAAAAATACAACTTACCTTCGATTCATATCCAGTCAGGAACTTCATTTCCCGAGACATCCGCAAGATGGCGTCTCTATCGCCGTCTGAAGCGGCTTTGATTATTTCAATATACTGGTCCATGAACTCCTTGGAATACTCACGAGTCGCTCCAAAATCTAGCAGCACGAACTGCAATCAAATATTAATGATTAAAAACAAATATAGGTTTCAGCACAAACCCTATGGTCAAACACTAATCTAAAACAAAAATATTAATTTGTTAGTTCGTTTATTAAATAATTTGGGTATTCTATATTCTACTGTATGCGCTTTTTGAAATATTCTAACCTGTTTAGTCGTTGTATTGTAGAAGAAGTTTGCCCAGTTCGGATCTGTTTGCATACAACGTAACACGAACATCTCACGCAAACACAACTGCATAATTTTTCTCGCTATGTCATAACGAATCTCGTATGGTGCGTCGAACAATTTGTCTATAGGTGTTCCATCAATTAGTTCGGTAGTTATTACCTCAGCTGTACAGAAATCATCTAAAAAATATACGAATTTACAAAAAAAATTCTCAGTTATATAAAACTTATTAGCTAAGTCATGAGAATGAACATTAAAAAAAAAATACTTTTTATAGTTTAAAAAGCAATCAATAATCTGTCCATAATGAATATTATTAATGGAGAAAGTAACAATAAATAAATAAAATAACTATGCGTTCACGCATGTAGCCCAGAGGGGTAGGCAGAGATTATGGATTTCCATTTGGTACGATCCTGGCACACCTCTCTCGCTTCATCTACATCCATACATCTCGTCATACATGCTCGTCGGTTACGAGTACTTCTTACATCGCCTTTCTTTAGTATGTCACTAATCTGATCGATGTAAGTCTTCCTGGTCGTCCTCTACCGACACTACCACTCACTTTTGCAACATAATTTATTTTGTCACCTTCATCCTTTCTACATGCCCGATAAAAGCTAATTAAATCGTCCTTTTGACAAATAAATGATTATTTTTATTCTAAGCAAATTTTTTTTTTAAAACACATGATGCCATGATTTTGGAAGATTATGTACATAGTTTTATCTCGTCGTGCTATCTATTCTCCAATTAACTAAATACCACGACAAGGGACTGCGTCACGAAAGATTTAAGCACTGAGGTAACCAACAAAATGTGTGTACTAACTTCAAACATATTTTAATTAAAAAAAACATTACCTATAACATCTGGGACAAAATATTCAGGATACGGTGAGAGAAGTTGTTTGAATTTCTTCGTACATTCAGCCTCACGGATATAGTTTACTTCCCAAGCTAATTCCTTCTTTGCAACTTCGACTATGTTATCAATAAACATACCCTTTGGAAATACATTCCACACCTGTATAAGAAAAAAAAAAACATTTTAATAAATTTTTTTTACTTATCACGTAATATCTAAAAATTCAGTGATGTCTGTTACTAATCAACTGTCGCAGAAGAAAACTTCAAAACAAAAATAATAGGTCTATTTAGTTTAGTACAACTACCAATACATCTCGGTTAAAATTACAACTTCCGAAACAAACACATCCTTGCCCCCTTAAGAAAAGATTCTAAGCAATTTTCAATCTGTAGGTTGGATTTTTTTTCAGTTTAGTTAATAAAGAATAATTTTTTTCTGTGCATCTTAAATGTACAAATAAACTTTTTCATTTTTATTTAAACGAAACACGAGCAAATGAATCAACTTACCTTGAGTACCCCAATCAAATTGTCAATATCACTATTAATGCCCTTTGCTACACCAGGATATTGTACTTTCATAGCCACTTCCTGTCCATTACGAAGAACTGCTAAATGCACTTGCCCTAAAAATATAAATAATTAATTAAAAAAAATTAATAATAAATCTATTTGTTTGGTATAATATTATGTAAGTAAACTGGATTTAAACATAAAGTACACCAGTTCTAACATATTAAATAATTATGCTTACCAATAGATGCAGCAGCAAATGGTTTGTCTTCAAAATGTTGCAGACGGCTACGCCAATCGGGACCCAATTGGGAACTCATAACTTTCTCCACTTGCCAACTGGGCATGAAATCCGCAGACTGGCGTACACGCTCAAATATTTTTTGAAATTCAGGAGATATCACAGTGTCGTCTTGGATACTTAACAATTGACCCAACTTTAGAGCTGCACCTGTAAACAATATGATCATGTAACATTTTCAAAAGGTAAAATAGATAAAGAAATTCAATTATTTCCCTTAACCTAGAAGTATAGGCAGAGATTATAAATTCTTTTTCATCACAATCCTAACACACCCCTCTTGCTTTGTATATATTCTCAAATCTATTTTAGTATATCACTGATCTGTTCAGTACAAGTTTATATTTGACAACCCCAAAGTAACTAGCACTATTTTTTAAAAACTCAATTTAAGTGAACCAGATTAATGGTTTGAAACATATCTTTATGCAGTTTACTTACTTAGCATGCTTATATATAATTAATAATACATTAGAAGTATATTAATAAATTGTCTAACACAAAATTAAAACAATAAGATTCTCATATACAGACCTCTAACTTTACATAATGTATCAACAATTCTCTCTGCATTGGCTGGTGACAAGAAAACATTGTTTGAATCATCAACTTTTCCGGTAACAGATTGAATTGTATTCCGAGCATATTGAGCTACCGTTCCAACTCCCAATCCGGCTGCTAGTGAACCAAAAGAAAACATCCTTCCGATACGAGATGATGGCACTACACGCTCCTTGGAGTTTGAACTCAGCTGTTATATAAAAAAAAAGTTAATGCTATCTTCTTTATATGTTAATTTAACATCTGTTAATGGAACCAATATTGATTCACTTAAGTTCAAAGTGTTCAAAGGTTCAAAATGTCATACATTAAATTTGTTGATTATATATTTTATGCAACATACATTATTGTTATGATGCATTCAATGCACTTCAATATCTTTAAAAACTACAAGCCAGGTAAATATACTCTTAATTCGCAATATTATAATGATTTATAGAAAATATTAATACTTAATTCTTGATACTGGTAATCCTTTGAAACAATATTTAAAGTAATAAGGAAAAATTACTTACAGTTACTTTTGGTTTCTTTTTTGCAACTGGTTTTAGCATTGCACCAGTACTTGTAGATTCCTCATTAGATGAAAATCTTCCTTGTGGTTTGATAACAAATTTTGTTTCGTCCAAAGGTGTTTTTTGTGCTTGAATTTTTTCCAAAGGTGCTTCAAATTCATCTAGAATATTTCTTTCTGTGGATGATGTCTGCTTATCCTGAGCCTTATTCAATGTCTCAAATGTTTTATCAAATTCTTTATTCAACTGATCTAACTCATTTTTCAATTGTTCATCTATTGCTGCTTTGTTCTCTACACTGGTACTTACAAGAGGAACATGCATGGTAGCATATTTCCTAAACCCATGAGCCACAATATACACTCGTTCAATTATATCAGTTGCAATTAATTCATTAGATTTGTATCTTTTCACAGTGTTAGTGGGGCAATGCTGTAAAAATGGTCTAATACTAGAATTATTCCATAAAAATCTAGAATTTTCTTGCTGTAATTTAATACCTGCTTCAACTACTTGCCGAAGTCCTTTCATCAGTCCCAATAGATCAGTGATATGTGACATATTCTGAAAAGGATTTATAACAATCTAAGCAATGCTTGTCCTTAAGTAAACTTATGTAGAGTCAATGCTGAAACGGTTTTCAAGACTATGACATCTATGTGCTCATAGAATGAGATTTGTGTCTTGTCTCATTATCATAATTATTGCATAACATTAACTCAGAAAAATTATTTTACTCAAAGATAAATAATTTGAATATAAATAAAATTAGTAGAAATTACTTCAGTTTCGTCCATTTTTAATAATCCTGTCTTAAATATTTCGTACTTACTTTATTATTTTACTTAAAGTTTGATTATTTTTCACAGCCAGAATGCAAAAAAAACTTCTAGGTTATGGTCTGTAATCGGAAGGAAGATTTGATAAGTGATAGGCCGAAAATATTAAAAATAGTATAACATGTAAATACATAACAAATACGTTACATTTATTAATTAAAATAATATTTTAAAAATAAAAATTTTAACACGAACGTCAATGTCATTTAGATAATATTTTTCTATTTGACATTACATTTCTGGCTTTAACTACAAAGATTTTGCAGTACTTGTTCGAAATATTTATTCTTTGCCAAAATTAAAAACTACTTACGTTAAACCGCAGAGTGTAATCACTAATTCTGTATATTTGAAATTAAAACATATATCTTATTATTTTAATTAAACTAGCACTAGATTACAATTCTCAGATGTTAGGTTAAGTTAGTAGTTGAATTGTTGTACCTTTTACTAAAACTATATCGTACACCTCGTATTTAAATGTTATTTTTGGTAACTGATTCTATCGTTAAAAAAACACACACACACATCTCAATATTTATTTTTAATAGAAGTTTAATAATTCATGATAATACATTAACTGATTTGTTACATGAAGATTTTGTAGAATACATTGCATTTCATCATATATAATAAGCATTACATTACAATTCATCAATTAAAAAATGATGCCAATGATTTAAAAATAATTTAAATTGAAATTTTATTTTTACCCGAGTACAAATGAAAAAAAATCAATTTTTTTTAGAAATGAATAGGTCTGATGGTCTGTCAGGAATGATGAATAGTTTAGGTCAGCTTTATTACCATTCCTATTAGTGACCTAAAATATTTCACAAAATGACAAAGTTTAATACCATACATAATAATACATATTTCTTGGTCAATACAAATAAAAACACAGTTTCGAACAGATTTTAAATAATATGCTATACGCAGGCTAGAATAAAAAATATGACATGTAGACGCAACAAAAACATAAGTACAGAGTAAAATCTATGTTACAAAGATGAATTACATTGTTTTACATCAACAAAATCTACTTATATTCTACTATTTTTAAAACCACACATACACTGTCAAACAAAAGTTTAGAGAATACATAAATTTTTAAATTCAATCCAAATGAACAAAGAAAAAAACAAAATGTAAATAAGAAAATAGAATTACATGAAGGACTTGGAATGTACAACCTTAACTAGTTCCATGGACCAAGGCTGGCTTGGATACAGTAAAAGTATCCAAGCACAGATAGTAATAATTCATTTTAATAATTTTATATGTGAGATATTGTGACCATATAAACAACGATTTCAGGCTAAGAAGTATAGTCAATTCATAAAACTAGTAATATCGGAAAATGAAAAAATATAAAGAACTAAAATGTAAAATAAAAAACATGGAAGCAATGACCCTTAGGATGCCCCGTCATCTGTGTTCGTTATTTTTTTAAAACAATGTATTCTTATACTTGTTTATACTATATATTTAATACTTGTTTATAGCTCATGCACAATGACTAGCTAGAAAGCCATTAAATGACAGTAGATATCACTTTTAGGCATGAGTTTTTGAATTCAAAGAAATTCCTTAGTAGTAGAAAGAAAAAAAGGTCAGAAAAGTATGAAATTGACAGTGTAAATGCTGATTAAGTTTATATATTTAGACAATGAAACATCTTTGTCTTTAAGAGTCAAACAACTACAACATGAAAGATAACGAATGTGCTTACGTTAATCAGGAAGTAAAGGACTACAGACAGACCTAGAATTCCTTGAGACATTAATATATTTTTCTTGGCAACCAGCCTCATAGATTACCTAATAATCTAAGTAGAATATAAGAAGCTAACAAGGGATCTGATACTTGTAGACATTGAATTATGTTTTAAGTCTTCTTTATTCCTCCATCAATGAATCTATAATCCTCTTGAAATTATCCTCGGGTAAGGGGGTGCAGTGAGTAGATCCTAGATCCTGCATGTATTTGGAAATCTGTAAAAATTAATTGATATTAGTTTTATACTTGGTACATTGGCGTGACAGTTTATAAAAAACTTATTCTATTACCAATTTCAAAATCTTCCGGTCGTTTTCTCCAATTTCGCCGAGTTCCAACACAGCTCGCTGTGAACTTAGAAGAATAACATATTTGTCCAGTAGGACCAATTCTTCTTTTGATAGACTCGGATGCCTATTTGCGATCAGCTTTTTCACTAGATAATTGCCACGATTTGTATGGATCAATCCTTGCCTGAAAACATCAATATAATAAATATGTTATCTACCTGTCTTGGCTATTAAATGTACTGTACAAGATAAGAACTCTTAATATAAGTAATATAAAATATGCAGTGTTTATCATACCTTAGGCAAATCACTTCATCATTCGTTCGCCTCACAAGATTTACCGGGCCCTTGTATTTTCGTAACATCTGAGATATATTTAAGTCGGCATATGAACGTATAATTTCTTTGACAAGTATAGCCCATGATCTTGGCATTTGGTTTTGAGCGATTGGCAGAAGATCATCAAATGTTGCATCTAATACCTGTAACAAGTTATTAAATTTAGTGTCTTTCTTAGTTTAAGCTACATTCTTTAATTATAAAATGTAAAATGAACTAAAATCTTATAAAACAACACAGCTGCAACTCTGGGTGCCCCCACATTCGAATCCCGGGTCTGTCAAATGTGGTATTTCGATTTTTCCAACTCAATATCAGGCCAGAGGTTTGGAATGTGTCTGATATGGTGATAGGCTCGCAACCTATCAGATCATGGGACTGAAAACATACGGCGAAATGTTGGTGCACTAGTTGCACCTGTGTCTATCCCTTCGGGAATACAGACGTGTGGTATGATTTTTATAAAAAAAAATTGAATTAATAAGTGAAATATCATTACCAAAGCTTTGATATCAGGATAGGTAACAGCGGCCCATGTTGCTGTGTAACCTCCAATGCTCCATCCAAATAGAATTATATCCTCAACTTTAAAGTGCAAATGATTTATAGCGTACTGCATTACAGCATCAATTGCATTTTGTTCTTGAGATGGAAAAGGAGTTCCCTTAAATCAATACAAAATAGATGTTAATTACAATGTTAGAGATGAAAATATAATACCATAACTTAAAAAGTCAACTTTTCATACAGAGAACATTTCTAATCCTTGAGAGTCGCCATCATGCATAGTATTCTAATATATTAAATTTTTATAGTGCATAGTAATTAAAGACACTCCTATTGAATATTTAATTTAGTACACTACTTCATAAAAATCTATTGATTTTAAAGAAATACAATAAAAATATTGAAGTTCCCTTATTACTCACTGTACTTCCTGCAAATCCAGGATGATTCCAACCCAGGGTAGAATAACCAGCTTTTATTGGTGTATACATGATACCTATCTCATAAAATCCTGAATTGCCTTCGCAACATATAACCAATGTATTTCCTCGATCTGTAATCATTCTGTTATCTACAAACATGGTATCTATAGAGTTCCCATCGGCAGTCTGCAATTTTGCTCTGATCCCATCAAACGCCTCCACTAGTTGAGTTCTACCTACTATTAATAGTTTCCCTAAATAAAAAGAACAATTTTAGTATACAATATTTAGGATAGTATAAAATAGTTCAAATATTATTATTCCTTACACAGAGAAGTTAGGATAAGAATCAATGTGCCAGGGTAGATAAGTTTCAGCCCAAATGTGTGTACAGCCACATATGCCAATATCTGAAGTGGAATTCTCTTATATCCAGGCAAGTCAGGATGAGAACATTGAGCAAACGGGCCCGTCTCCAGCCATGCTGAACTAAATAATAAAATATATTATTAATTATGCATACAGTTGCATAAGAGAATCAAACATTTATATAAAATTTTACCGCTTTATAGGAGGTACGGTATAAGTGACAGGAAACTTATTAAATTCGAAATCATATTTTCTCAGGGACTCCACATAGGCTTCAGGATTGGGTGTAGTGTCAATAAAAGTCCTTAAAAATTCAACATATTTAGGATTGGTCACCCTTCCAACTGTCCGCATAATTAATGATACTGTCACAAGCCACCCAAATCCAATAAATAGAGGAGTAAGAGCTTGTGTTTTCTCTATAGTATAAAAACCTTTCTGATAAATATACATGCAAATAAATGGAGATGTGTAGAAACTTAGATTTGTGACTGCATTTACCTGAAATAAAAAATAAGCATTTAACAATAAACACAAATAATTATAATACTAAATTTTAAGAAAATTTATAATAGAGAAGGATTTACGCATTTAATTTCCTTTCTTACTAGCCTCCAAAAAACCATAGGTAACTTGATGTACAATGATGACAAAATCATCTCATTTAAAACTCTCCGAGTCATGTCATGGCAATCTTCAAAAGGAAATGAAAAAACTAAATGCGGATTTCTGCTTCACGTGGATACTATAGATCATATACATTTTTTTTCACTTTTGCCGGACCGTCAGAATGTTTAATGAAATTACATGTTTACAATTAACAACATACACACCAACATTATGAACATGAACAAGTGATTTGTGATGATATGATAGTCATCATGCTATAATAAATGATTACTTACCGTTTTGATTACTAAGTCACCCCATTTTTCCAAATTGTTAGGAGTATAAAGTACCTGTACAGAAATGTCATTACTTTATAAACTACTAAGAGAATCAGTATCATAAGTTAACTATAAGGCAGACCTTCGTAATGTTACAGGGACTCTGTATACAATCCTTATAGTGGAAATTGTTATTGACATCTAATTATTTATTTTATATTGATATCTTTTTATTTCAAAGATTTTTAAATACATTCAAATAAGATATAACCTTTAAATATACTTACGTCGAAAGGGCCATCCCTGTGCTTTTTGTACAAGCGAGGAGAAAAGAAACTATGAAAAATTAGCTTCAGCATATTTGAAAAAACTAATTTATTTGTCACTGCTTCCACGTTTTTCAATTACTTCTTTTATATTTATACGTGTTTAAAGATTTTTTAATGTTGTATTACGTTTTCGCCTCAATACTTGGTAAAATACATTATACCAATCACGCCATTATCCCAAAAAATAAATACCGAAGCTGAAGTCCGAAACACCGCTTCAGTTTCGGATCACAGACAATAAAGATCTTTTTTTCATAAGGTAGGGTGGGGGAATTCTAGTATTTTATAGTCTATTCTTTCTATATTTGTGGGAGCTACATGAGTATCTCGAAAAAAAAGAGTGAATCGAAAAGATTTAAATAATAATTAGTGAATGGGTTGAAATACACATTACATAAAAAATTGAGCTGGAAAAAAAGGCTTGGCTTATAGGTCGCGTTACCAGGCCATAAAATATTCTACAAAAAACTTAACATTCGGTAAACTGTTTTGTCGTTTTTTTTTAAATAAACATTGGGTAAAACATTTCAAATATTGTATTTAAAATTTTAATTTTTATATATTCACATATTACATTATTATTATGTTTTAATTATATCTAAATAAAATTAAAAAAAAAATTATGACCAAAGATTAGATAGTGACGAAAGCGCATCGCGGCTTCTGACTGGCTGACATTATTCCCGCCGATTTTGAACCGAGCCAACGCCCTTTCGACCATTTTTCAATAGTGCCCGCCACGGCAACAGCAATTGTGAATTTTAAGAACAGGTATGTAATTTTTATATCCTAATACCAATGTAAATTGTATTAAACTATATAAATGTTTTATTGTTAATTTAATTATACATAAATCAGGTCGCAGAAAATGGATTGTGACGACAACAACCCTTCGATGGCACCAGACCCCTCTCTGGAACAAATATACCGTCGTCGACTTAGTAAGTTTTATTATTTACGAATGCATTCAAATAAGTCATAAGTTCCTAGATAAAGACACTTGTTGAATCATAAACTGTATGATCTGTAGCCGCGATGCAGTCGGCGGACACAACTGCGAGGCTGGGGTCATTTGTACCTTCGATAATAATCCGCTACGGTGACAATGACATTAACACGCAGCCAATCGTCATTCAAGAAAATGACAACCAGCGAGATGAGGCAGACGATCTTCCTCCACCAGGCTACTTAGTAGCACCAGTTCTGTGCCCCTCAAGGTTAGTATGTTTTAAATGTTTTAGTGATATGACAGCCACGCGGCTACTCCACTTTTTACCTACGTTTTCGTATCATGGTCTGATGTGGACAGAGTAT
>JAABKM020000025.1:5359862-5371635 GCA_016277805.2 Papilio aristodemus | reverse complement strand
GAGAGCAGGTCGATCACAGACAGGCGGAAGAGGGGCTGGCAGCTAAAGAGAAGTGCCAAACATTGCTGGGTCATCAACTTGACCTCTATACGAGTACACGTACAGTCTCGCTCAGTTATATATGTTTTTTCAGCCGAACCGAAGAGCGACGGGGACGAGGACAAGGACGACAACGACAAGCTGTTCTCGAGCGACTTTTACTTTTAGTTAGTTTAACCCATAAAAGTAAATAAACGAAGAGTTAGGTTTATCATATTGGTATTTTATTTATTGCTTTGAAATACAAAAAAAAACAATAAAATTATCAGAAAAATAAAATAAATAGTTAGTTATGGTATTCTATAATACGAAACAATTTCGTTTACTTGTGAAGTCAAGTGGACATTGCACATAACACATTTATTATGTGTCCTATTTTCTATACGCTGTTTTGCATAATTTACGCATTGCTTTAGTTTTGCTACTTTTACCATGTTGTGCGCTGGCAAATTGCGTTTATTTCCAATGCGGAGCTTTTCAGAGGAGACTAAAGTGGGTCTTGATCGCCGTCCACATGTAAATTTATTTCTTAGACCTCGTGCTACATGCTGGCGATACTTGAGGCTGCTCCAAAGCGGATCTTTAGTTAGTCATAGTCATATTATGATATTATATTAGACACTAACTGATCCATTTCTGTCACCTCCATGAAAATGTCTATTGCCAACAACATGCCGTGCCGGTCAGATAAAGTATTTATGCGCCCAAAATCATACTCACTTTCATTGAATGTGTGAGGAACGTATGAGTTATTTCTCCAATTGAAAACAAGAATAGTCTCTGCAGTATCTGAACAGGTGGGTAATGAGGCTTGATTTTTCAGTTCTTGAACAGAATCTTATCTTAAGCTATGAACTGCTGGTCTTCTTCGTCTAACTGTAATGTCATCTTCTCCGTCACTATTATCTGCCATAAATAACTGCAATACCCTCTTTTAGCAATTTTTGTAAATAAAACATGAAGGTAAATTATATAAAAATACAAGAAAACCATACATTATCATAAATATATGGACCAGAGGGAAAAATATTTCCCTTTAGATGATTTGAAATTTTTAGGTACTTGTGCTAATATTCTGCAGTTTACTGTATTATTATATAAAATTATACTTATCTAATAATATAAACCACGAGACAAAATAAAGTTTTTTTTATTTTCTCAAGTCCAAAACACTTTCAAGATATTAGTTCTGAATGCGAATGTTTTGGTTTTGGCGCAATCAAGTTTGGCAGTTCTTTATTTTTTTTATTCCTTCATAAACACATTTGCCGCCTTGAACATACGTTTTATTTTGACATTCAGCAAAAAAAATACCGATTCAATAATAATTGAACAATCGATAACGATTTTTGTAAAAGGGAAAAATATTTCCCTTGGTCATTATAGGGTTAAGGCTCTCAGAAATACCACGTCAATTGAGCTTCATACTTGTGTTCTATTTTAAACAGTTAAATTTGATAAAGTCTTAAATTTGTTAAAAAGTTAAATTTGATGAAGTCTTAAATTGGTGAGTGTTAAAGTTGTCGAGTTAATTGATTTGTTTTGGACAAGATTGTTTAAAATTTCTAATACAATGTGATTTATAAAATAAATTCGATAACAATAATACCCGGGTTCGATTCCCGGGTCGGGAAAAATGATGTTGGGATTTTTCAACTTGATATAATATCAGCCCGGAGTTTGGAATTTGTGCCCGATATGGCGATAGGCTCGCCCCCTACCACATTATGGGACGGAAAAACATATGGCGAAATGTGGGTGCACTAGTTGCACCTCTGCCTACCCCTTCGGCGTATACAGGCGTGAGATATGTCTTTTTTTATAAAATAAAAACACTACAAATACGTAAGTATTTTATTTTACCACAAGAACAAAAAGTATTTATATGTTATTAGAATCAAGCACACAAAATGCTTATTATAACTATAGAACTATACTGACAGCTAAGATCTATGAACTAACATAATAATAACAATAAGGTAAACAAACACTGGGCCTTAAGAGGCGTCGGCATCTTTTTATATGACCCTGATTGGAAATTTTGAATTTAGTGACAAAGAAAGAATTTAGTACAAAGATAAGTTTATCATTACTGTGTAAATTTTGTTGTGTAATTCCCTCCTCATTTATCAAAAAAATATTAGATTATTGGACGGAATTATTGTAAAGTCTCGAAAATATCTCCGACGAACATAATGATGACGAATATAAATCTTTCCTAGAAGCCTGTTTACAGTTTCTACTTATTTACTATTATACATCTGTTTTAGCTAAAAAAATCTTGTAACCCGATAATAGCTATCGATCGAGCTGTGATTCGGTCCTCTCGGGCACCCTCGAATCGGAATGCTAAACACATAATAAAGCCGAGCCGAGCCGAGGTCCCCTTTCTGGGACCTTTGAGCCTAGTCACTACATGGAGCGTCCGCCGAAGCGACCTAAGAGCTCGGTGCCCTTCCGATTCGGTAATAATAATAAAGTAACTCAGTGAATCTGTAAAAGCCTCTTGAAGGCCAACAGTGGATTTTCAATCCAAAAAAAGTACACGGTCACTGTATAACGGTGTGGTGTTCCAAACATATAACCTCCTTGGTAGTACCAAGAAGTTTGCACTACATAGTACATACTACCAAGGAGGTGGTACTGGCCGCATACACGCGGATGAAAAGTAAAATGGAATTTATTTGAATTTTTGTAATTGGGGAATTCTTTGGTAGTTTTTTGTTAGTATGTGAAAATAAATGGAATGAGAAAGTTGTGATAATTTTAATATTTTTTTATTATTATTCTGGAAATATGGTCCTTCGACGGAAGTATAGCTGATTTCGTCCGGCTATGATTTATACAGTCACTTCCTTTTCGGACTCCAATGCGTGCGGAAGCACTGCCAGCTTGATTAGCCAATTTTTCTGATTTGATAGTTATTTTCTATTCTTTTTATTTTAAAAATAAAACAAGTCGAAAAATGTGGGTATTATTTTTTTTATTTAATATACATACAAAAAATAGCAAAAAGCGAGCAATGGCACCAGTGGTACCAGCTTTAGAATGAAATTAATTGTTTACCGGTAAATTCATAGATTGCTAATGTATCCCTTTTAAAGCAAATGTTTTTGCACACGGTATTTTATAATCTTATGTATTTGCTTGAGCTATTATAGCTATTTGTGGTTGAAGAAACAAGCAATCATTTTTTAGATTATGAAAAAGCTCAAACTATAGACGTAGAAACAAATCAAAATTTTGATCTTCAATTTTTTGATTTAAACTCGATTTTATTTTTAAATTATTTGCAGTATAATTATATGTTTAGATAAATAGTAATCGCCAATACAATCAAATTTATTGTAGATATTAAGGTTTTATTCGAATCTGTAGTAGCCAAGGAGCAAAGCTATTTAATCTATATACTTTTAGGTTTCGATCATTTGGTTCATTTGGTTGGCCGATTGACATAACGGAATTAGTGAATCAGTTTAATTTTTACATATCTATTTTTTTCCTAGTATTTCTAATTGCTAATACGGCTGTGTTATAATTATTATTACAAAGTCATGAAACATGATGTTTTTTGTCAAAATTGTGTGTTTAACAGTTTTATTGACTGCGATTATTGTAACGGGACGAATACACAAATTGCCTCTTTTGGTTAGTACAAAATACTACGTATCAAGAAGTTGTAGTTGTACAAGTTAACATGTTGCATTAAATTTAATGTTTTCCTGATCAAATTAATATCTGCGAATGATTACAGGATGAGATTTAGTTTAAATAATGTCATTACATTTTATTAACATAGTGGGATCGTTCTATGACAGTAAACAGCTCATATATGTAATGAAAAATTATTAATAATGCTTACTTACTAATTTCATACATTTATACCTTCAAAATAAAAATCGAACCTTCTTATTATTTTCTATGAAATACTGTTTTTGATAGATTTACTGTCTTTTCAGGATGATGATCGCCATTATGTGGACTTGACGACGTTTGGGTTTATTCAAGGTGGTGTTTTAGATGTTCGCATGCTTAATTTTAAGTTGCCTTCAGGACCTATTTTAGGGGAGGTAAATGTCTTCTTCTTTTAAATGCAGCTTTAAGGTTGTCCAAAAAAAGTAATATGTTGCATTGCATTTAACATGTTTGCATCTTCTAAATAAATATGCACTTACGCCCGGTAACCCAGAGGAATAGGTAGAGAAAGAGAGCAAAGAGATGCTATGCAGCCCTGTTTTACACTATTGTTGGTGTTAAACCAGTCTGAGTAGGATGATTATCCTAACATAAGGAGTAATTCTCGTATTACATCTTTTAATCTCTATTTATATATTATATATTTTCCTTTATAGTATGGCTTCACTTTGGATAGAACTGCAAATGATGCCATAAACCCGTATTCAGAGGCACATTCAAATACTTGTTTCCTCAAAGAGAGTTTCAATAGTGTTGTATCACCAAAACATCCTTCTATAGTTTTTCTCAAAATGGATTTTGTGAATTCAAGGTATGTTTTCAATGCTTCTATTCATTATACATATTACATGCAATAGTGAAAACCAGTACACGATAAAAAACAAATCATGGAATATATAAAGGCATAATTATTTTTAGGTAAAATTAAAAAAAAAATGCCATAGATGACTATAATAAGAAAAGATTATTATAAATTATAAAAAAGAGAGATCCAGTAGTTAAAAACATGGTTTATGAATACTGACATATAAGAATTAATCATTTTTTTTTAATATCACCATGGTTATTAGGCAAGGCTATAAATTTAATTTATTTTTGGGCAGTCAAATATTTCAAATGTTATTGAAAATGCCAGAGATTAGTGCATTCAAACAAACAAAATCTAAACATGTTTTTAATTTTTTTTTAGGTTAAATATCACATGTAAAGGTGAAGTAACTGCATTACATCTGTATCAAAACAGGACAACAATACCTATAGACCATACTAAAAGGAAATCACAATATTTGTTTATTAATCGGAAACGGAGTATTTCCCTGGGTAATATTTTATAATTATAAATATATTTAATTTATATGTAACTATTTTATTTATCTTATAATCAATAATTATAACTAAATTTTTTTAGTAATAAATCAATTATATCCATTTCTTCTGATGTCTCACCTAACCTAACTCTTAAATCACTGGACCAATTTTGGTTAAATGTTTTGTATATGAATTGGTCCAGGGAATAGATTCACAATTGTACTCCACTTTTAAAGAGTTAATAGCTAAAAGATTAGATTACTTATTGATTGATTTACAAATATGAAAAGGAACATATCTTTATTAATGAGTATTTTTCAGAAGCTGAACAAATTGATAAAAATTATGTAACACAATGTTCGAATGCTGTACTGCCTATAATAAAAGAAACACGGGGAGAATATGATTACTACAATACAAGTGTAAGTGTAATTATACATGTAGTATTTAAATCTCTACATATATATGGTATGAATATGAAACAATTTATTTATGGTTAAGAAGGTGGTCTATGAGTCATGCACAACATGGCCGTGGGTTCAATCCCCCATTCAACTATTGGTCTGAACTAAATCTTAGCACAAGTTCTTTTATAATTACCACTGATTTCCCCTTGACTTAATTTGACTTAAATTTATTAATTTGCGCATTAAATATAAAAATGTTTAAAATGATCATTAAATTAATAAATATTTTTGGTTTTTCAGTTTGCAATGTATGTAGCTTCAGCCAAGGAGGAAGGCCTGTATAACTTATACTTTCATAACTGTCCGGGAAAAGAAAATCCACCTGCAATAAATGTTATGGTAAGTTGATAGTGTTCTCTATCTTTCGTTGATTGTTGAGATGTCAATAAAAGGCGGAGTGAACTACCGAACTGATTTATTTTCAGAAAATTACTCCACACATAATATGTTTACAAAACTACCCCCAATATACACTCCAATTGTATCATTTAAAAGTGATAATTTTTTGTTTTTAGTTGGAAATATATGAGAGCAATGATGGAAACTTTTTATCAGCGGGTGAAATGCCTCTACCTGCTCTATATAGCCTGATGTCAATAATTTTCTTTTTGAGTGCTGGCTTCTGGACCTTTATTCTGAAGACAAGTAGACATCCTGTATACAGAATTCACATCATAATGTGTGTTTTAGTATTCCTTAAAGCACTCTCATTGGCTTTTCATGCAATCAATTATCACTTTATACAAACACGAGGCGAACATGTTACCACTTGGGCAATATTATATTACATAACACATTTGTAAGTATTATTAACTAAAAAAATTTAAAACTTTTATTGATTAACATATATATTATAAAATTTATTGTTTTTAGGTTAAAAGGTGCTGTGTTATTTGTGACAATTGTTCTCGTAGGCACTGGCTGGAACTTTATTAAACACATACTGGCTGATAGAGATAAAAAGTTATTCATGATTGTAATACCATTACAGGTACAGTACTAAAAAAGAGTATAGCAATTTTAAATATTTTTTTTTATGTGCGGATCTGCAATCAGTTCCACTTTTAGCAGATGTGTTGTGTATTCGTCACGATTAGAGTGTGTCCTTCACTGAGGACATCCACTCATTATATCTATCAAGGCTATCAGCTCGTGTCCGTTGGGTAGGGTAAGACATTATTTATTTTTAACCGATTAACATAGCTTTTGGTGTTTTTGTAACTTCTCTTTATATTTTTGAATGGTGTTTTGGATTTCATCCTTCACACTAAGCATTTTCAAGTATTCATGGATTTCAATATTTTTGATATACCATACTTTGTTGCAAAAGTGAGTGGCAGTGTTAGTGAAGGATGTCCCAGGAAGACTTACATCGATCAGATTAGTGACATACTAAAGAAAGGCGATGTAAGAAGAACCCGTAACCGACGAGCATGTATGACGAGATGTATGGATGTAGATGAAGCGAGAGAGATGTGCCAGGATCGTACCAAATGGAAATCCATAATCTCTGCCTACCCCTCTGGGTTACGGACATGAGCGCATATTTATTTATTTATTCATACTATGTTGTATTGCTGGCACTACCCCATAGCTGTATACCATATGTTTTAAAATATGCATATAAAAATTTCTATTTTGTTGTGATATCCCATTGACATATAAGAAAATATTTAATAATAATTTAATATTTAATATGATTTCAAGTCAAATATATTATGTATACTAAAATGAAATAAAAGTATTGTATAAAAATGTTTCAAATGAAGTATATGTTTGTTCAGGTCATGGCAAATGTAGCTGAGATAATAATAGCAGAGAGTGAAGAAGGAGCTGCAGAGCATAATACTTGGCGTTATCTCTTCATCTTTGTTGATCTGCTTTGCTGCGGAGCCATATTGTTCCCTGTAGTCTGGTAAGTGTTTTATCCTGAATAATTTAAATACTTCAGTGGCGCAGTTGTATTATGGTACGGCTGCAACTCAGCAATGAGGTCTCAGGTTCAAATCCATGGGGTCAGGCAAAAGTGATATTTAGATTTTACAACTCAATATCAGCCCGGAGTTTGGAATTTGTTCCTGATATGGCTATAGGCTTGCCACCTATCGCATGATGGGACGGAAAAACATATGGCGAAATGTGGGTGCTCTAGTTGCAGCTCTGCCTACACTTTCGGGAAAAACAGGCGTGTGGTATGTTTTAATATAAATGCTACACAAGATTGTTTGTTTGTTAATATTTTACATTTTGAATTCTTTGAACTCTCAAAATCATCATGAAAATGTAGAATCTGTGTAACAGGGATTACCAATAAGGACATAAAGTATCTTGTAATCAAATAATTCAAAAGCTTTAGGCAAACATAATGGAAGCCAGCAAAAGTTACTTATTTATTACAAACTAAACCCGTTTATAGTTGAAGTAAATATATGTAATTTTACATTTTCTTATAACGAAAGGTGACAAATAAGCAACGGGTCACCTCAAGTTAAGTGATCACCGCTGGAGACAGATCAAGGCATTTCTATTTAGCAGATATGCCAATGGTCAAAGTATTATAGTGGAATTTAGTTTTAATTTTAAAATACATTTAGAATAAATTGATGACAAATTTGTTTATATTTAGGTCACGTCGCAGTCAGTTGTTGTGACATAGATAATAAATTTTTGCACGTCGACAATTTATATTAGGTTGCACAATGATCTCACGAGGAAGTGTTTCTAAGTAAGCATTCTTTCGACACTGACGTGTCCGGTCTTGTTTATATTATAACCTACTTTAATTTCGTCACGTTTTCATTCTGCGGTCGGCCATCAACTTTGTAACACATCACTCCTGTGATTATTTCTCCAAATTGTTATTTCTAATTTTATATATTTTAATGGTTTTTGTTTCTATGTTTAAATGAATTGATATACTTTTTTCATTCCAGGTCAATACGTCATTTGCAAGACGCTTCCAGTACAGACGGAAAGGCGGCCATAAATCTGCGCAAGCTCAAGTTGTTTCGACATTTCTATGTAATGGTCGTCTGTTACATTTACTTCACTCGTATAGTTGTTTCACTGCTTAAGGTAGCTTCCTTTTTTAATAACTTTGTGTTTTTAATAACATTGTTCTATAAATTATGGCAATGTGGCAAACAAGGAAGTACCCCTTATATTAAGTTTCTGCTATCTATAGGCAATGAGCTTATGACTTGCAGATTCGTTGTCTACCTTTAATATTAGTAGAATAATCTAGTCCTGTGCTTATCACACAACCTGATTGAGTACAACAGATGCCATTGAATAAAGTTCACCGAGTGTAAATACTAACTAAGACTGTCGGTGAATATTATTCATATCATTATTATAAATGGCCGACATAAATTAACAATTGAAATAGTTGATTGTTAAAAGACTCAAAAGCACATGGTTAAAATGCACAGACTACTAAAGTAGTTCGTGCATTTTGAACATGTGCTCCGTTGGAGATATTTAAGTTCCCGCATGTTGGATGTGAATATTTTTTTTAAAAAAAGGCTCTTTATTTAAATAATCAATTCTATTCTAGATACATGTTACATAAGATTTATATTTTTCAGATCTTAGTACCATTTCAATACTCGTGGATTGATGAAATGTTCCATGAAATTGCCACCTTCGTGTTCTTCGTCATGACTGGCTACAAGTTCCGACCTGCTGCCGCTAACCCGTACTTTACACCGAATTACGATGACGTCCAGCCAGAAGTGTAAGTACATATAGTATTTTTTATTGACCATTATATATATTGACCAGCGCACAAGCCATCGGACCATAAATTATTTTAACATTAGAGGAGTTTTTTTTTAAATATATCTAATGATTTCAATGTGTTTTCATAAATGAAATTTAGAGGCTGTATGATAAAATCTAGCTGCTGAAATTTTTAGGAATTTAATACTAAGTGGGGTTGGTTATACGAGTGTCCGGAAAATTCATGTACAACAGAAAACCATGTGTTCCTTGGCAGAAAATATGATGATTTAACCTAACTTACCTCTATCCAAAGTTGCTTAATTTAAGCGCTAGAGGAGTTCAAAGATAAACATAATTTTAAATCTTAGTTATATTCCATTCTGCATTTGTATTAATAAACCTTTTTGTGGAAGAAACTCGCGCTTTGAGATTTAAAAGGTGTTCATGATTCAACATGGTTTCAAAAAATCATGCTCTCATAGTTTTTTTTGGATCAGCCTAAGTATGTTGTTTTGAAATACACTAGCTGATGTCTTAAATCAATTCTTAGTATTTTTCATAGTTAAAAAGTTTCAGTTAAACGACATTATTTCATAATAAGCATAACGTCTATTTTTTCAGGTTGTCTGAAATTGGTGTACTTGAAGGGGTCACACGAAAATCAAACAGAGAAAAGAAACGTGAAGATATGCAGCCTCTTATACAAGAGACTAATTATAACTCTGATTAGATTTAATACTGCAACTGTAACTATGCAGGCTTTTTTGGGGACACGTTAATTCAAGAAAGTTGTAAGTTCATAATTTTTTGTACCGCCTTCCCATTCCTTCGTCCGATTTTAAAAAGTTTTTACTCAACAGATGTTTAACAGATGAGCACAGGTTTTTAAATCTTTGGATTTTTTCGGAGATGCATAATATGAAGCATGTAAATTATCCACTAACCCATGGAATTTATGAATGAATACAAAATGATACATGAATACAAAAACAAATACCGCACTATAGATTTTTGACGATAAACAAAATAGATTTTTTTTATTAACATTCCGAAATTTATTTTTGGGACATTGCGTGCCCTCACGTGCCCCACAATGGAAGCCCTGATACTGTGCATTTTTAATTACCACTAACACTTCGAAAACACATCAAAAAATTGATTGATAATTGAGATTTTTATTGGAAGTGTATAACCTGAGGTAACATGAAATACATATGTTTCAATTTTAATAATCATTCTTAAACATATCATTTGGGTTTTGGTTTTGATGATGTTTTCTTTTCCTTGTTAATATTTAAGAAATTATGCATAGTTGAGATAGTCCTATTAATTTAATTGAAGTTAAGGTTGTGTCCTTAAGTATTAAATAACATTTGAAATTATGTCAATTTTTGTTAAATGTTTTCCAGGAATTATAATAAATTTAACTTTAAAAAATAGATTTCTCTCAGATTTTAGCTTTTACTTTAGAAATTAATTATGCACTTACGTATTCTTAATTAACTAAATCAAAAATTGGGAAAAATATTGAATTCTTTGCAATATAATGTTAAACACGTTATGTATGTGTATCATTTAAATTTAATTGCGCAGTGCATATTTTAGGCCGAAAATGACATAAGATATCTTCAGGTTGATTCTGTAAAGCTTATAAGTGTTAAAAATAGATGACAAAATGTTGATATATTTCAATGATTGAGCAGTAACTGTATTGAAAACTATATATCTCAAATTTACGAGACTTCTAGACACGTTTTTGTTATTGAAACGCAATCTTTACAAGAGTCTAAATGTGTTGAAATTAAGATACCATGGCTCCTGTCGATTTGTTGTAAAAATTGAATTAAAAAAAATGTTGAAGCGTTTCAAAGAACGAGAAATTAGATTTACGTATCAGCTTTTCATGTCATTATCATTTTTTATAGATATCAATCGCTTTATTTTGTATGTAATCAAGGCACTATTGCAAGCTTCACTCGTGTATAATTTTTTTTGTCTTCTGAAGTATTTTTAATAAATTTCTATTAAAATCTTAATCCTGATGTACATATCATTCTCTTAGAAAGTATTTAGTGTATATAAATAAGACTAGGGATATAAAGTATTATTAATCAATTTGTTCTTAAAACTAGGTTTATTGAGGACGTTTTCATCATTCAAAATGTTTAAATTTTGCCCATTTCGGATTTCATTTCATTCATTTAAAGTAATTTTCATTATTTAAAAATTTTAAACGTCACCCTTTTGGAGTTTTCATTTGGTTCATTTTAAGTCGTATTCATTATCCACCATTAAAAACATTCACCCTTTTTAGTTTTGATTTCATTCATTTAAAGTAATTTTCATTATTTAAAAATTTTAAACGTCACCCTTTTGGAGTTTTCATTTGGTTCATTTGAAGTCATTTTCATTATAGACAATTCAAAACATTCACCCTTTTTGTTTTTGATTTGATTAATTTGAGGTAAATATTATTATTCACGGTTCTAGAAAAAAAAACACCCTTTTTAGTTTTGCTTTCATTTCATAATCGTAAATTC
>JAABKM020000025.1:5318068-5344990 GCA_016277805.2 Papilio aristodemus | reverse complement strand
TCCCCGCACCCTTTAGACGCCCCGTTTCGAATATGGCGCGAAAACAAATACCCGATACCCTTTCTGGACACCTTGTAGTTTCCCAAATAATTTATTCGGATAATGTTTAGCGTAAAATCGGTGTAGCGCACTGCAAGTAAGGCATAGTGAACGATATGCCAAAAATAAATTTTAGCAATTTGCAAAAGCTGTTCTGGCGTAAGTCTTTTCAGGCTGAAAATGCAAAACAAACTAACTACAAATCAACTATGAACTTTCAGTTCGATTTCTAGAAACAGCGCTGTTTACACAAATCTAAAAAATCCATTAAGTTTTTATTCACGAATTGATTGAAATTCTAACTGTATATATTTATTTTCTTTAAGTTTGTACACTGCTGGACATAAGTCTCTTCCCTATCAGATCGCCCTTTCCGGTTTTGGGTCTTTTGTATCCAATTCCCGCCCTGCACCCTAACGATGTCATTGACCCATTTGGCTGGCGGTCTGCCGACTGCGGTTTTCTTATAAATTATTAATTCGCGTTGCCAATTGCAATGATATATTTTACAATTACAATTTTACCAAAACTCCTGACACCTCGCTCGACTCATCATATTAAAATTTTATATACGATATGTGCAAACATGAAATCAAAGATTATAATTAGTTTCCCGCTACATATATCAGTTAACGTTTGTAGTTAAAAAGCCGACATTAAATGCCGGCTATAAAAAATCCAAGCAAGATAAAACTCAATCTATATTTCATTTAACACGGGATAGCAAAAAAAGATCGGAATGTCAGATACTGGCAACATTGTACGCAAATAAAACGTAACGTGTATACAAATGGGCAGTTAAAACAAACACTCGATGTGAATTAAAAAAATACTACGGGAAATCGATGCATCACAATCTCGAACAGAAATGTACTTAGTACATTTATGTGGCAAATGTTAAACAAATACCTTCGCTACAACTAAGGTATTTATTTAACATTTGGCAAAAAGAATTTTGCTCTTGACGCGTTTTATGAACGAGATGGATCAGCAAATGGTCACACTAACACTCACCACATATTCAATTAACACACACACATAATCTTTAAGGAAGAAATATTTAAAAACACTGCGTAAAACAATAACTAAATTATTTCTCTGTCTAAGCTACAGGTTGGAATCGATCATAGAAATATTTATCGTCATTTTGAACATATGAAGACAGACCGCCTATCGCTCGTATTTATATATCTTTATTATACAAAAAGCATATTACTTTGTAATACAATAGTAGATCAGCGTAAAATTTATTTTTGACGCAGGCAGCTAGTTTGTATCTAGTTATGCTCGTAAATATTTTGTGTATAATTTTTATGAGATTGTAATTTGTGTATCAGATATAATACAAAAAATAACATATTGTAGTTAAATATAAATTGTTGTTAATAAATTAATTAATAAATTGCAAAGCGATTGCTGGCTCTATTTATATCGACTGCTAAACATTTTAGCTACTGTTTAGAGGTAGTAAAATTGCACTGCGGTTTATCATACTTTTTAGTAACACATTATTCTTTATCTGCCACCGATTCCGGACGCGCTGCGCTGACTTCAGTTTTGGAGTTTTCCCAACAGCAAATAATTTTGAAATTCGCCCATGTCTAGCTTATAAAAAAAGAATAAGGTTGCACTATAGCTTAGTATTTAGTTTTTTTTTTAATTAATAATATGTCTTTTATATTTCAGCGCTGACGGTGCGATTTCTTACCAAGAGGTACATCGGAGAATACGACCATCAGCAAGGTACAGGATTCTTTTTTTTTACTAGAAATGTCACTTAGATTCCACTAATATTATTTTTTGTTATGACTTAACGTTACTAACTTTTGATTAATATTATTTTTTTGTCATCGATTATTTTTATATTTTTAATTTCTATATTTTTAGCTTAGCGCCATCTAATATAAAAGTGAAGTACCAATAATTTCCTATTTATAAAAATAAACAAAAGATGGCGCCTTTTCTTAAAATTTCACTTTTATTTTTTCACAAACTTGCACTTTTTGCAAATAAAAATAAAAGCGAAATATTTTAAATACAAATTTAAACCGAGATATGCACAAAAAATGTGTAAGAATTGTTCAAATTATTTTTAAAATGATTGAAATTTATTTTAAATGTTTCTTTCAGATAGCAAGTACAAACACGAAGCTCTTCTAGATGGTGAACCGATATTGTTCGAAATATTGGACACGTGTCCAAAGGTAAAAATTTTCCATACATTCGTTTAGTTCACATCCAATTATCTTGAAGTAGAACTGCAAGGAATTTTAGCGAGTAGTAGAAGTAATATTGTATTGAGTTTGCCTTCAAATCGGAATGATGATTGATAACTTTCTTCGTCACCCTCACACTTCACTTTAAGCCTATACTTCTATCTCACTCTACCTTAATTGGATACGTCATTTTAATTATCATAATCACAGTAGCAACAGACGTTCAGCTGCAAATTAGGCGTGGCAAAGTATTGTCACAATAATCTCTTCACATTGATCACTCCGAGAAGAAAGAGGTCTCTGGGCACTTGGGTATCATTGACATATTTTTTTTGTGTATATATGTTTTTGGTGTTACAGAGTTTGGATGAGTTACCAGGGAATGAAGTAGCACAATGGGCTGATGGACTGTTTTTGGTTTATTCCATAACTGACCGTGAATCGTTTAATTACGTTCGCCGTGCTAAACAAAGTCTGCATCCGGATGTACCACTTACTCTGGTAGGCAATAAGGCTGATATGATCCACTTAAGACAGGTAAATATTAACAAAGTCATGTGTAACATTGTAGTAACAAAGACGTATTTTATCTTTTATGTTTTCAATTTTCGTTACTATTCTAAATGTTGTATTTTGTACCTTCATGTATAAGATTTTGAAGAAGTATTTTATAATCTCTCTTATCTTATAATACCATCGGAGCCAAATTTGTCACTGCACTTGGTAAAGTTGGTACTTTGCCAAGTACAGCACTTGCCAAAGTAACACATCTTCCTGGGTCGAATTCCTTACAAGAATAGTTCGAACGAAACCATTACCATATATTGCAGAAAAAATTACTGTGTTAATTCTTGAAAATACATATTTGACAAACCGAAACCGATTTTTTAATGTTTGGGAATGCTTGAGGTGACATTGGGCTTGATGTGTCAGAGTATAGAACTGTACATGCGTACCGACCTTTATATAGGGCGAAAGAGGGATGTGGGTACGAAAAGAACCAGAAGAATGGATGGCGATGGAACTAATATTAGGTCTCGGGTACCCACACCAGGTCAAATCCATCTGTATTTACTGAGATCGTAGTAGTTTAGCGGTCGAATCCGTTTATTTATACTCCGGCTGTCGCCGCTATGTCTATTGATAAATGTCAGGGTCCAGTTCTTATTATAAAGATATTAATATTATATATTTTATATTTCAGGTGAGTCCAGAGGAAGGTGAAATTTTAGCAAAAGATTTTGAATGCAGCTTTGCGGAAGTTGCTGCGGCAGAACAAGTGAATCAAGTCGGGGAGGTGTTCCATGAACTTTGCCGTGATGTGTTGTCCCTTAGGAAAAGGGCAAAGCATAGTTTGCTCGATAGAATGCTAGGCTCAAAGAGTGCATATAGAGTCTATTCCAGGGGAAAGAGTGACAGCGCTTTACCCAAAGACTAATTTTAGAAAATGAGTGCATTTAGTCACTTAAAATTTGTTAAGTAAGATCTTATTTTGTGGTTGTTCTCAGAGCAAACGCCTTGACTTAAAAGTATCCGTAAGTGAGGGGTGCTATATATAATATTGTTATATTACTATGGGTAATTTTTTATAGTTCACGCAAAAATATTTAAAAAATATATAAATAATAAACAATTTAGTTTACAGAATAATGTTTCTTTCTTTATTAAGTTTAATATTCTTAAGAAGGAAAATCATCATACCCTATATTATAATAACTTTGTAGATATAATACCATGACTCATAAAATACAGTAGTAATACTATAAGAATGTAGACTGCGATGCCTTGCTCTATGCGTTTTATTATTATTTATAATATGATATAAAAATGAATAGACATATAAAAATGAATAGATATATTTTTTCACGTTTCAATCTGAAAAAGCTGTGAAAGTAAAAATGCACCATTCACGAACTTTAATAAACTATTATTAAATAGATGAATATTATAAGAACCTACGGAAGTGAATTAGGTTTTTAAACTTTCCTTTCTTCAAATTCAATAATCTACATTCTTCCACTGACTTAAAGTTTATTTTGTTTAACTCACATTGTAACACATATTTATATAATTTATTTTTATTTACAGTTGAAAAATTTTTCGTTATATAAATGTAATCATCTCATATCTTCCGTTATATTAAATTGTAAGTCTTGTATAAAAAATTAGACAAAAATGAAAAATTAATTCATTAAATCAGTTATAATATCGATGTTTTAATAAATATGTATAATCAGTAACATAATAAGGTCATAATTTTTTTAACTGTAAAAAGTTAAATGAACATTTTGACGAGGTAAGAAACTAGTTAGTACGTTTTATTTATGGCAATAATATCATAAGCCAATTGTGTAGAATATTGTCCAATCGATTAGTATATATACTAAATACCATATACTGTACTATGTTTTACTAAATAAATAAGTTTCCAAAGTTGTCTAATTCATTTTTGTAATATTACATATTCATAATAAAATGGTCATATAAAGGCCAATGAATTTGTGGTCTGTTATACATTTACGGACTTTCCAAATAATAAAAACATTATCTCACATTCATTAAGGTTCCATTTTAGATCATTCGTGACCACAGTATAAATAAATATAACAAAAGGGACTATCATTATAATAATAAACAGAAAAAGAATGAGCTGCGATTAAAAAATGACTATCCAGTCACAAAGGCAACCCCCAGAGTCAGAAGTACAAAGGGTAATCTCTATAAAGTGGCCCTAAATTAAAATAAAGACGCCTCCCTACGCGGCAGGGGTGCAGACCTGCCAGCGCCAATCACATCGCGGCTTTCATACTACGTCACTCAGTTGACAGTTGTCCTAATATGAGATTTAAAGATGGCACCGGGAATACTCTTCGATAACAAATTTTTATTATTAGTTTGTCAACACCCTAAAAGGATATAAGTTGCAGATTTTTAAATTAACATCTAAATATGCACTATTATAGATAGTGTAATACAATGGGATAAATAATGTTATTATAGAATATTTAAAAATAGAATAATAAAAGTAGGTTGATTCTAATTTAAAATAGTAAATACTATAAAATACTTAATTCATTTAGTAAATTATTACAATACGAAGTCAATTTCAATCCTAAAAACAATAATAAAAAAGAGTTGCATAACTTTATGAACATTTTGTGGTACTGTTAATGAGGTTGTCATTTGGGCAGTAAAGTGATGGGGCGGGCAAAAATCGCATCGCACCCCGCACCGCGGCGACCCTTTCTGGATGCGCGTGCGTCACTCTGCATCCAACCATCTCTGACGTAAACACCGAATCGGACTCACAAATCAGTTTCCTTATTTTATTTATGTGCATTAGTGGAGTGTTTTTATATATTAGTTACACGTAAGTACTCTTTATAACTACATTTAACAAGCTCTGCGATTTACTTATTAAAAAATGCGACTATTTGTCAAATTAAGCTGCGATTTTTTTTTATCAGCGATTTTGTTGCGAATTTCTTCTATAGGTACCTGTGCGTCAAATTTAGATTTAAATAAAATAAGAATCAATGTTAAAATTAGTGTTTTTTTTGTACGTATCCTTTACGTAGAATTTTCGATTAATTGTTTTTTCAAGGCGGTCTTTTACGACTGTTCTTTATTTTTTTTTGTTTATCCTTCGAATAGAGGTTATCTAATTTGAATCTAGATGAATATAAATGTTAATTTTTAAAACAAAGTATTTTAAATATACAATGTTTTTTTTTAATTTATTTTATGATATAAAATTTTTTCTAGTTAAGTACTATAAAGTTGAATTAGGTACCTAATTTTTTACTTTTAATACGTTTGCAATATTACAAATAACATAAATTTAACTAAGCAATTAATTAATTAAGAAGTAACTCAGACAGGACCGAAACCTGTCGGTAACTATAAGGTAAGCGAACGTGAGTTAAGCCGATTTATTTAATTAATTGTGTACATAACAAAGTCTCACAAAAGTTTTGATGGTCAATAATTTTATAACGTTTTGTTTGAATCAATTTAAGAGAATCTCTTTAACCCTTGGAAGCTGCGGTAGGTCGAAGATCAGCTGTCGTTTTGAGTTTGTAAGTCGAGCATGCGGGCGCAGAGAGTACTCTACAACGCTTCCACAATAATAAGCAAAAGAAAATTTGCACACGAAATTTAACCAAATTCGATAACAAAAACGCACCCAGCTAAGTAAATAAAACTCAGATTTTTTTAAGTTTGTATAGGCATACAAAAAAGAGGTTCATCTTTATTTCTACTTAAGTCAATAAGATTTTTTTTGTTTACAATTTAATTAATGTATTAATATTTGAACTTATGTAAATGAAAAAAAAAGTACTTATGAACGATTGGATCGAGTTATAAGAAAAGTGAGTACTAATACTAGGAATTGAAAAAGAGTCGTTGAGTGGATAGAAACCTGACGAAAATTGTACCTATTATATCTTCATTTGTTTAAATGCATTATTCTGTATAATTAGAAAATTAAAAAAGCTTTAGGAAATAACCGTTTATTTAAAAAAAAAAACAAATTTTGATAATACTCATTATAAATTCTTCATTACTTATAGCGTTAAATGAATTCACAATTGAAAATGATATCGTTGCCAGTTGCTTTAATGTTAAAAAAAATTAATTTTCACTTACTTGTGAAGTCGTTAAAGTTTACTACATTAATGTTTCCCCGACACGCTTATTGAAAGTTAATTTTGTTTCTTTAACTTCCCTTCAAGTAGTTTTCTCGAAACACACATATTGAGTACAGTTAGAAAAAACACAAAATCATTGATGCTTGGGTAAATAATTTGACATTTAAGTATATTAATAAGCTAATAATATATTAAACGTCAAAGTCGGAGAGGATCGTTGAATGAATGAATTGAGTTCAATATAATAAATATAATAGAAAAATTGTTTATAATTTTCCGTTATTTAATTTAATAAGCGTTCAAGACGAGAGAAAACGTTATCATTTGTTTATATACAAACTGATAAGTTTGTTGAAATTCTGTCTAATTTATAACTTCATACAAAGATGTAATAATGAATAATCTTTGGAGGCTAAGGTGCCGACACCATTGCGTATAATATTTATATGAGACACAGTGAAAAATAAATAAATTAGCTTTATTTATAAATATTCAAAAATTACCAACAATGTAATCATTGTTGTAAGCTTGTTCTCGTATGCTTCTGTTCGTTCGCATGTTCAACGACCAAAGTATGAAAGCAACGTAAGTTCAAGTTGAGTTTGGTAATGAGTTCAACAAAAATGTGAGTTTTTAATTATTTTCTTTCTGACTTAAGTAAACTATCGATGATGAATTTGAATGAGGTTTGGACGAATGTACAGTTTTTTTTTATTTATTCGTAAATTAGAATAAGAAGTTTGTATCATTGTTATACAGGATAGTCTTTATCTTATATGCTTGTAATAATGTCTTAATTGTTTATGCGGGTTATTTTCAATGTAGACGTCCTAATGTTTATTTTTAGACTTCTCTTATGGGTTATTACGATGTAAACATTTATATTACGGGTATAAGTAAATTAATACAAATTAATTTTCCGTCAGATCGTCCCCGTATAATATGTGTACTTGTTTAAAAATCAGTAATGATATAAACATCGTTTGTTATTATAACAGCTGCTTGTGAAGTATTTAAGGATACAATAGCAGGCAGTACACCGCAAAACTAAAAAAATCTATTAAAGTCCAGTCAGATCTTTGGAAAATACAATCAATAGAAAACTTTTTGTACGATCTCAATTTTAAAAGCAAGAAGCTACCGACTTTCCGATGTTATTATCGGAGTCGCTTTTGTTAATAACCCTCCAATGAACACCGGGCCCATCCGACCCGAGGCTTATCCGCGCCTTTGTCCTCTCGCTTTTACCCGGATTATCCCTGCCTAATTACCTGTTTTGCGAAACTGTAATTATGTCGAGAAAAATGTAACTTCGATAGTTAAATGCCGACAAACAAACAGAGCTCTGCGGATTAAGCTACCGTCAATTCTTAAACAGTGTTGATGCAAACTACATTTTGTTATTTTCTGTAGGCGTCTTAATGTTTATTTTTGGACTTCTCTTATGGGTTGTTTCATTGTATGACTTATGTATACGACTCTGAACACTTACGTTTAAATTTTTGGTACATACTTATGAAACCAAAATATACCATGATATAATATAATTATATATTGTTGAAAAAATTTTTAAATAGTTGTTTTTGTTTTTCAACACAAGTATTCTGCTTGCGTAGCAACTATATTTTGATTTGAAAATCAGACCAAATCTTACCTCTACACATACTAAAACTCATCTAAATCTATGTAAGAAACGCTTTTGTAATAGGTCTAATTTAATTTGTTTGTTTGTTGAATTGTGATTGTAGAGTATCGAATTGACTGTAGGTTTTTATAATTTTTCTAAAATGTTCGAAAGAAATTAATGCTGCTTTATTAATAGTTACCATTTATTTCAACGTGTTATAAAATTAATAAAAGAACATTTTTTTTCATTATTAAAGCAATGTAAACTTAATAATTTGACTACATGGTAATAGTTATATTAGGTATGAGGCAAATAATTAAAAAGAATTTATTGTTAAGCTCTCGATACCGCGTGTACTTGACGCAACAACCGTTTAGTGTTACAAGTGGTCCTAGAACAAAGCGAATAATGAACAAAAATACAAGTAGCACTCAGCTTTATATCCAAAAGATGTCAGTACTGTAGCCCGTTCAACAATGGAGCGTTATTTTCTTACATTTGTTGCAATTATTCTTGTTAAGTTCTTTTCTATTTCTTTTCGTAGCGTTTAAACTTCGAGTGCCCTTGTCGGCCGCAAGGGACAGTGCGCCACTTGAGGGTTATTCGCACGGTTTTTAGTGTGTGAAAATACTACGTCACCCTAACTAGCTCGCGAAAGTTACTTTTATTATAAAAGGATACGTAGAATTTGATGCCATTTTTAATTTCGATAAATTCCAAATTATTATATGCAGTAACAAAGTATAAATGTTTTTAGATTACTGTCTCATTTATACAAACCACTGCGTATTTTGTATTGATTATATCCATATATGTTAGTAAAGATGTAATTTGAAGATGATTGATTTGCGGTTAAACTGATTATTTTATTTGGGTTAAAGTAATATTTCTGTGAAAATATTTTAGTTAATCATGCCTTCTTATCATTATATACATTCAAATTTAAACAACTTGTTACAGGTAATATGAAAATATATCAATGATGGAAATGCAAACAATGGCGCCGTCTTCTCGTAAGTTTTAATTAATTTGACCTTTCACTATTTAATTATATAAAAATAAGATAAAACATGCTATTTTATGGAGATTTTCATAGATATATTAAGAAAATGTAAGTAGACATTGACAGATAAATTGATAAACATAAGGCGAAATGTATGTGCTCTAGTTGCACTTCTGCCTACCCCTTCGGGAAATATAGGCCTTAGGTACGTTTTTTTTAGTTACGAATCGAAGCTTTAATCTCAGGTTAGCTGATATTATTAGCATTTCTCGTAATACTAAGTGAGCACACAATCTTTGTCATAAAACAAGAGTATATATATATCTCTCCTTTACGTTTGTATTGTGAATGTGATTACTCCATTCTACTTCATTCACTCCCTGCCATGACATAGTACCGTATGCATGAGCATGTTAAGGGATAATTAGACATGTTCAGTTGCTGCAAACTATATTGGATGCTTAATTACTTGTATTATGACAGTTTGTGGGAGATGACGTGCGCCGGTCAATTTGGCATCAGCGTTGTTCCCACGGAATGGCGCATCTGCCTCCCTTCCCACCCCTTGCGTCAATGGCTCTGATAACGATACCGGTTGTTATTTACGTTATTGTTTATGTAATCAAAATTTGTTTAATTGTCTTAAAGTTTAAAAAATATAACTTCAAACTTGAGCGAGATTGCAATCGAGTCATCGTTATTCGCTTTTTACTTCATATTAAGCGTTGGAAACAATGCGAGTGAGGATATTGGTTAGAAAATTCGATGGTATTTTTTAATATTTGCATGTCATAATAGAGAATAACTGTCACTTAGTTTGTAGTTATCTATGAGTTTAGATAATGCTCTTTTAAAAGAAAGTAGTAAATGTCTTACTGTACCACGTTATACATAGTTTATTATATTACCATCGCATAGTTTCGGAATTTGATAATCAAATAGGATAGTAGTAGGGGGTCGTTTTCCGCAACTTCACGACTAGCGCGTATTTTGCGAAAAAGATAATCAAAAAGAGTATTAAATAGGTTAGATTAGAACAGATAATTTCTACATTTTAGCTGAATTAAGATAATTGATTTACTTTTTTAGAGCTCGTTCTTTTCCTAACTTTGACATTGGTTAGGATAAAAGACTATGACAAAAAAATTATAATATATAGACGTAAAATCAATTTTTGTTTCATTTCGCATTAGAACCTGTGACCAAAGGATAGCGGCTCCGCCTAACATTTTTTTCATTGTTCGATCATTAATGTATAATATAATGAATAACATTAGATTTGATGAAGCTACCTGGATAACGATCATAATCGACCCTTGGTGTGTGGGAGCTATCACCTGTATCGTGACCCCATCTATCGTGTTGCGTGACACCAACGTCCAATGAAGTAAAATGACCCCATGCTAATTGAAACAGGCAATGAATAACCTTTTTAAAATGCTATTAATGAAAACGTTGTTAAAATTATAACGGCTTTCGAGAAGAATATTGTTTAAAAGTTTTTTTTACGTAAAAATTTTACACATAATTTCCCACGTAGTTTTAAACAAATCTAGATGTTGAAATTTAAAGAGAGAATATTTTTTTATCTATCTAGTAATTGTTAACATTATAAAAACTAAACGTTTAGGGGTTTTATTCCTACAGCTTCACACTCTACATCAGTTTATAGTAAACTTTGTCCGGACATACGCCTTTAACTGATATACACACATACCTCTTGAGTGACCGAATTAGGTCATAAAAATATTTTTATGAATCTAGTAACAAATTATAATAAAATAAATAAATCACGGGTTAATTATTCACGCGCCATTTTAATTATTCTGTATTAAGAGAAAAAAAAACATTCATTGTTCATTAATCATATCATGAAAATACTTTTATATCACGGCCGTTTTTCGTACACAAACCCTGTCATTATCATACGATCAATGGCCGTTTTATTAAGTCGTACCAAATTGTTCCCAAGCTCCACTTCTTGGCTTTTGTGCCAAGTATTGTCTATAGTCGGCAGTTTTGTGAATCTTTTTTTTATAATCCTACACTCGATACCGCGTTTCCTGCCTTGCAAGTGTACGCATTCACGTGTAGTGTATTATTCGGGATGTCTTATTGAATGGAAGTGCCTCGGTGCCTTTTCGACTACGTTCTTGTTTGGAGGTGTATTAATAAAGGCGTATTATCTTTTGGTCCGCTTTTGCTGAGTGGAGCGCAGCCGTGGGATCGTGTTTGTCGAGATAATATTTTATGCGAACCGAATGCCGGGGGAGTTTTAAGTTCTTTTTATCTTTTCTTGCATTTACTGCGAATCGCTTTTACTTATTTTCTAGTAATTTTACGTGTTATAATGATCGTTCATTTATTTGTTACAATCTTAAGTATTTTTTTAGTCTATTGGGAATCACTTAACATCGTTTTTGAGCGTACGGAGAAAGTTTATGCCTAGTTGCCTGTCATATTTAACTGAAGGTCTTGGTATTTCACGTTATTTTATTTAATATTCTGTCCCGTATACCATAAGGGCAGTTTAAGAGTTTCCTAAAAAACTGAATAATTCAGCGTAAGTATCAAAATGCATGTATATTTGGTTTAATAATAAAGAACGAACGGACATAGAATATAACAAGAATTTTCAAAAGTCCCCACCCTAACTGGGCGGAGTCAAGCGCACCCCCTGTTTAGTGACAAATCTATTGTGCACCACAAACCGTGTCACTGCGCTGATTTATTGACAGAAATACTTATTCACGACTGTCTTCATCTACACAATTTTTCGTTTTAAATCGCTTCCATGATTCCTTTTTTTTGCATTGCTTATTTTGGTGTATTGTAACTATAATTTGTACTAGTAAATATAGGAGTAAATAATAATGAGTTATATAATACTGTAATCAAAAAGTAAGGTGAACTTATTTAAAAAATGTTTTTATTTATTCTTCCAAATCAATTTCATCCCCTTTCACTCCCAAGTAATCCCCTTCCTAGAAGCAGTGGGAATAGTCTTTTCCCGGTATAGCCTTCAAGGCCTCCTTCGATTCGGTTTTTATCTCCTAAATCATGACAAAACGGCGTCCCCGGCGGTCTATTTAGTTTGCTGAAAAACCAAAAGTCGTACGGAGTTAAATCAGGCGAATACGGTGGCTGTGAAACGGTATGAGTCGATTTTTGACAAAAAAAGTCGAGTAGAAACAATGCAATATGACATGGAGTTTTATCGTGATGAAGGAACCAAGTTCGCCCATCATTCCGACCGTTTCAGACGAATAACTTCACGCAAAAGTTTGGCAAATGGTAGACAGTTCTACCAACCTAGGAAAAAAAATTACCAGTCTTCCTAGCCCGGGACTTTTAAATGAATGTTTGTGTAATTCTGACTGCTAAGAAAAGGCGCGAGGGAAAGTTTTAATACTAGAAATTTTCGGACCAAATAAAACGAATTTTGTCCCCCATCGCAACGTTTGTAATTCAATAGATAAAAAAATTATATTTAAATTTTAATAAACTAATAGACGTTGTCCATTTAGTATTTTATTTTTAACTATTAATTTAATAATATAAAATAAAGGTCACGCACGTAACCCGGTATGCACAGCATAGGAATGAATTTATTATATATATCTGGTGCGATTCAGGCGCACCTGGTAAAATTGCTGTTAAATTTGCTTCAATTTAAAAAAGTAAAGTTTCTGTTAAATTCACGTTAGTTAAAAACGCCAAGATAAAGTTATTTTTGCATCTACGGAGTAGAAGAAAATTTAAAAAAGATGAATAAAATTTGAAGAGACCAAAGAAGAGATTTATTTTTAAAGAAAAGGGATTTAAAATTTTCCCGCATGTTGTTGCGGAAGCCGCAACGAATCAATGTTTACCCGCACATGTACTAGGAGAGCAGAAACATGTAGTACTGTTGCAATAGAAACGTCATAGAATTTACACTCTTATTTCTATATAGACAAAGGTTATCCGTTTGGACCGCGATGCGCATGTCTGGTTTCAGACTTTGAGGCCATCTTGTTCGAAATCTCAGCAATTGAGGCAGAGTCACATCGGCAATCGGCAGCTCTGAAATTAGTCGATTAGTATGACGTGTTTTCGTAAGTTTGTACAAAACTGAAATTATTTATTGTCAGTTAATATTTCTAAATACTATTTTATATATATCTTATTTATGTATAAAATCTTACATAACCAAACTAAATTTTATAAATCGCTTGCCAATGAAGAATGTCTTTTATTTTATTAACTGTTAAAGACGAGAAACATTTTACATTGTCATATTATTAAAATTTTACCCGCACGAATACTAGGAGAACATGACTCGTATGGTTTGTCAAGAAAAATACAAACAAACAAATATCAACCTTATAATACTGATGATAAACTTCATTACTTAGTAACGCTTAACAAAGTTTACTGCGCATGCCTCTTATCATGAAGTCAGCGTAAATACATAGGTATATCGCACTCTATGCATATTTGATCTTATAAGAATAAACTAATATAATAAGTGTTTACACTTATGTTTTTGCATAAATAGATCTATTTTATATTCTTGGCTCGATAGACTTTAACGTCAAATAATCTAAGTGATGCGTCACTCTTTAACACTGAATTTGAATAGACCGCTATACCATGTATTTATTATTGCCGATCTTGTAAACAACGAAATTTTTATTTATTAGTTTTTATTAGCGGTTCGGACAGCGGTTTCCTATTCATATTTACATATAACAAACCTTTGATCACAATACGCTTTTTTAACAATTAACTCTATTTAAAGTTACTTTAAATTATTTACGGTATTTGTATAAGAATTAAATAAAAATATAACTAATATGGCCTTTATTGATTAAAAGTTAAATAAACCTTGCAGGATTCTCTTACCTTTCTCCTTTCAACATTTATATGAAATATGTATATAGTAGTTAAAATAATATTATTCCACTAGGTCGCATCCTTTACGACGTGCCGTGCGCTGTGTGCCGCGACCATTCATCGGGCAAGCACTACGGTATATTCGCTTGCGATGGCTGTGCGGGATTCTTCAAGCGATCAGTACGAAAAGACCGGCGGTACGCTTGCAAGGCGCGACGCCCAGGTGCTTGCCTAGTGGACAAAGTACATCGTAACCAGTGCAGGGCCTGCAGACTAGCCAAATGTTTGGAAGCTGGCATGAATAAAGACGGTAAGAAAAAGTTATTCGATCGTTTTGTACAATTAACATTGTTCTGAAATTATTACCACTCGCAAGTGACACTTGACAGTCATTTGTCCCCTATCTAAAATTAATTTATTAAAACGTTTCATCGTGTAAGAAAATTTTTCTTCCTCCTAGTGTTTATTGTAGTGAAAATTAGATTTTTTTTCTTTAAATAAGGTCAAGTTAAATTACAAAACAAAACGTAGTTGTTAGGCACTAGTTAAATTAACAGTGGGCTGCTTTATAAAAAAATATGAAAGGATCATAACATGTTTATTAATTTAAAAAGTGATAGATACAGTTGTATAATTTTTATTTTCAGCTGTTCAACATGAGAGAGGCCCACGCAACTGTACAGTACGAAGACAGATGGCGTTATTCTCAAAAGATCCAATCGGGCCGCCTTCAAACGTTAACCTTCCACTTTGTCCTGCTTTAGACTTGGCTTTACCAAAACCTAATATGTTGGCACCGCCTCCTATAAGTCTATTCCATAGTCCTTATTCCCCGTATCCTCGAATTAACTTGGTGTCGTCTTCTATGGCGCCCTGTCTTTCTAAAGCGCCGTCACCGCCACCGATCACAGATTCCTTACTCAGTCCAGCGGAACCAGAAGCGATGTGCGAAGCGGCAGCTCGACTTCTTTTTATGAATGTAAAATGGGCGAAAAATGTTCCAGCTTTTACATCACTATCACTACCAGACAGATTGCTTCTACTAGGAGAGACTTGGCGAGATCTCTTCGTTATTGGCTCTTCACAGTTTCTCTATTCAATAGATTTAAAAATATTATGCGATGGCAAAAACCCAAGATTACATGAAAAAGAAGTTGAAGAATTCAACAGAGTGTTGTTAGAGCTTGCAAAAGCACGCCTTGACAAAAATGAGTATTCGTGCCTACGGGCGATAGCGCTATTCAAGACGTCATTGGATGATAAGAACAGTAGCGGGATTCCTAATTCACCGAATTCGGAAACCAGGAAATTTCAAGATTTACCGGCGGTTGCTGCTTTACAATGTCATGCCAAAGTTGTCCTCAATGAGGTACGTCGACATTGTATTAATAGGTAAAATAAAAAATACTCAAGTTAAATTAAACAACTTCATTAAGTGATCTTAATCTACAATTTAATTGAATACTTGCACCGTTTGTAGTCTTAAAATTGATTAAATTTTAACATATGTTATTTAAATAAAAAAAAAATAATAGCTAGCAGGAGAAGTGTAGCCAGAATCACGCCTAATTGTAATCTGTATTTTCTAAGCTCGCCCAAATTTTATTTTACAATATATTTCTTCTCATTTTTATTAATTGTATATTTTTAATTACAGTATACGAACCGTGCGTATCCTCACGATACTGCTCGTTTCGGCCGTCTTCTGCAGTTGCTACAGCTCATACGAGGAGTTTGCAGCTCGACTATTGTTGAATTGTTTTTCCGCACCACCATCGGAGAGATACCGATTGAAAGGATAATAAGCGACATGTATAGAACAGAAAAAGATACAGTTTAATATAAAATATATATAACTTATTTAAAAACTTTTTTTTTTATAAAGAAATGCGCTAGGCGTGTTTTATACATTACTGTATCTCTGTAATTTTTTTACGGTTTCGTGATTTCTCAATATTCGAGTTTGTGAAATCATTATTCTGATCGATTATTTACAGTACGTAGTAAATATTTAATTAACATCTCTGATTTGGGACCAAATATGTAATCATACTCATATGTTATCGATATTTCTTAAAGTTTTTAATAAATTTAAGTAATACTTAGTTTTAATATAAATTATGACATTTATTCTAAGATATTCCTTCTAAATATTAAATACTTTTATTGTTATTTAATGCAATAACTTTTGGTGCGAATAAAATTACATAATAATATTAACAGAATGTTGTGGTTTTATTAAAAAAATCTATCCATTATTTTATAAGAACAAATAACAGGCTTAAATGTCGCGGCTTCGATTACGATTAAACTGAGTGCTATACCTTTTGTAGCACTTCAATATCATAGGTAAAACTACAACAATAATAAAAAAAGTATTAGAGCTACATTCTTATATTTTATAAAATTACTTTACATAACTATAAAGGCAAGTTAAGACTAACTATAAGTGACTGTGAATGCATCGTCATATGTCAATCTAGACAAAAGAAAAATGTGGTAAAACCATATCAACGATGCATCTGTGCCTCTGGTGTGATCAAATAATATTAAATATCTCCCTACTATAATATCAATCCATAAAGTATAAAGCGCAAAAACTTTCTACCTTCAAACGTTTCTACCTTCAACATGAACCCCAAACTGATTTCATTTAAAAGCCAATAATCAAAAAAGGTTATAGACGGCTAAAACACGTACATATTAGATTCATAAATATTGTCCTGTCCCGTACAAAAATTATACTATGGTATTTAATTATAATAGAACATTATAAATATTTCTATATTACTGCAGTAACACACGCCGTATATATACTATAAAATAAAATTTTACATTTTAAAAATAATAATATGTAAGCAAAAAAAATTAGTTCTTTGCGTAAAATAATAAATGTACGATAATCCTTGAATTTAGTCACTGTTACGAGTTTAATAGCAGTTAACAGTCTTACTGGTAAATCTCTTTTAACTCTCTTTGTGCACTAGAACGGATAGGGATTTTATAACAGTGAAACCATAGTGGAGCGTTATTGTTCAGTGCTGTAAATAAGTCTGGCAAGGAAAAGGCTTGGCAACATGATCGTGTTATAATACATATCAACCAAGGCGAATATGTCATTGCCATGGGTAGAAATGTGTATACATCTTTTTTCTTTGAAGAAACGTATATTAAAAGTATTATTATTTTATTTACAACTGTTTTTAAGGGTTGCACGAGGTGGTGCAATAGATATATAATAAATTGTTTTACTGGGGTCAAGGAGCAGGTCGCCTGAGGTAACGTGAACCAGCCAAGGCGATGTCGGTCTCTACGGACGGTCTTCTCATTACTGTCAGTAAACTATTAACTTAGCGACTAATTTGTTGACTATATCAAAGGCCTATTTAGTATTATAACATTAGAATTTGAAACAATGTCGCAGCTGTAATATAAGTTGACTTTGCTCTATTTCCAGATAATCCCTCGTATTGTGTTTTGCGAATTTATATGCCCTACTGATGTCAATGATAAGGGAGACGCAGAAGGCACGTCGACTCTTCTCTGGTGACATGTGTGCGCTTCGTCTATATTGTGTCTAAATCCCCGATTAATCTCCACTTTTATGCGCTTTTGTTCACTCCCTTTCATCTGTTTTTTGCTTCAGTCAAATTCAGCAACAATACCCAGTTTTTATACATTCGAGTTTGGGATTTATTGAAATGGTAATAAGGTTCAATCGTATGATTTTTAAAATAAAACAATTTAACAAATTATTTAGGTCTGTATGCCTCAGAATTTATAGTTTGTTTTCCAATGACAAACTTTTATAAACGGGATTTCGTATTAACTTTTAAAGTTTATAGTATTTCGGTCACGTCAATTTGTGTATTGTCATTTTGACATAATAGCGATGCCATCCCCAGAGTTTATTGGTTGAAAACCGATGAAAGTAACCTCGTATTTTTGACAAATACTACCCTTCCTTTTCACACTTATTACACCTTTGCCGCGGAAAAGGGAAGGCAGTAAGAATTATGTGGATATGAAAGGCCTACTTAGCGAAATATGGTTCTGTTATTGAGTGAGTGAATTTAATGAAGTATAATAGGGTGTCAGTCCTTTATGTTTGTGTCACATCTTCGGGTTTGAGGGACGTGATAATATATCCCAATGTGACTTTATTGTGCTTTGATGATACGGCATTGACAGTTTATGAACCGTTTCAATTTTTGTATACATTTATATAAGATTTCAAATTGCGATTTCTTGTTAATAATTCTTAACAACAGTTTAGACAACCGAATTCTTTGCTATGTTAATTATATCTGTCGTATCAATCTTATTTTTTAGCTCTAATACATCTCTTAAAAGAACCTTTTTCGCCATTTTTAGCGTCATTTTATAATATGAGATCAATATCGAGTGTATATTACTAACTCTATCATATATATTTCATATCACACAAGTTCTTTTAACGTCATGAGTTGATAAGTACAGACGATTTTTTTTAATAACCGAACAAATTACATCAAAGTTTTTATCGTCAAATTCTGGAAATCTATTGCAGTAAATCAGTTTGCAGATAAGTTTCTTATTTTTACACATAAAATTTAGTGCAAAAAATACTTTCGCAAACAAAATTCTGAAATGTAACTAACAATTGACAAGAAAAATTACCTATAGTTATGGTTAATCACTTTACGTCAATAGTAAGAATACTAAAACTGAGTAGAATTTGAAAGTTGTAATAAATTGTATACCATGCATTGCATTGAAGATACATTGTGATATTCAACTTCCGGCGAGCGCACGGATACTGCAGCGATCCATTAAATGAAATGACTAGTATGAGTATTTTTATTACATGTCCAATTACCCGAGCTGCAACAATAAAATTGTCGTTGATTAGTTCCAATCATTGATGCTAGAAAAAAAATATTATTATGATACTTGACAATATTTAAATGATGAAATATGACTTGGACAAGGTTGTCGTATCGGTGAGCGGACTTTTAGCGAAGAGCAATTAATATGTTTTATAAGTTCTCGCTTATCAGTTGGATAAAGAATGTATGAAAAATGGTAACATTAGAGACTGCCTGCATTGTGAGAAGATGCCACTCTGTATTTTCTAAGCTATGGGATTTCGTAGCCAATTTAGAATATATTTTTTTCTATAGATTTCTAAAAGATATGTTGTTATCCTATTGAAAGTTTAAAAATGTAAAATGCACGAACATATAATCTTACGTAACTTCTGGTACATTAATATATCTATCAATTGAGAAACTTTATTTTTAATGATAGTTCAATGGGCATTGTTTATTGTAGGAAAGAAACTGGCATACGTAATTGGAATGCATCGTAGTATAATTTAAAAATTACATATTTAAACGTAAACTGTGCTTTTTTCATTTTCCTTTTTATTTACATTTATTGTAAATTCGTAAAATTACACTATGCGAAAATAGTATAAGCTAAATTATGTCTGTTTTCGCCAAGAGTTTGTTTAAAGACTGAAAGTTGTAATTTGATAAATTAATTTGTTTTTATTAAACTTTAACACTATCCGTCCTTAAAAAATATTAAAGATGATTTAAATAGTATGATAATTAATTAATGAGAATAAAGTTGGGTTTAAGTGACTTGTCGTGACCTAAAATAATAACGAATGATTATAAAATGTCAATAAAACTTCATCAGTGACAGGAAGAAAATATCAACAAAAATACCTAAAGATGTATCAAATAGTTATATTAAATTTATGTAGACGTTATTATGATCAATTATTGTGAATTTATTTCATATATCTATTAGCTTAAACCAATTTTTTTTACATTTAATTATTTTACAAAATCTAAATAAATGAATTCAGGATAAGGAATGTTTCAAAAGAAGTAAGTACATTTGAGTAACCTTAGTTTTATGCTGTCAGAATAAATTTTATCTATCCATACTCCTTGTAGAGCACCCTCTCTTCAATGAGCAGACCTCTACGTGTACAAGCGCGTTGGTTATGAGTACTCTTAATATCGCCTTACTACAACTATTCACTAATCTTTGCTATTTCTTGACTTGAGTCTAAGTTCAGAGCTTTTATTAAAAAAAAACTTACAGCTGTATTCACGAAGGGGTAGGACTAGGGGCAACTACTTTTCAGTCGTTTATCATTTATCTTTTCAGCATATTCATACTACAGAACCTGTATTATACGCTGTACTCTGCATTGATAGACTATACACGTGTATACTATAACGATATGACATTGAACTATAATGTCGTAGTTCAATATCGCTGTTATGGCTTCTTTATTTATATTTGATAGTCTATTTTTATTCTTTTATTACACTTTTTACGATTTACTTACTATCATATAAAATACGTAAACATTAATTACACTAGACACACTAATAGATTTATAAATGTCTAAAAATTAGTCCGAGTGTAAGGTTTTTTCAGTCTATTCTGGTCGTCGTCTCAGCCGATAGACGTCCACTGTTGGACGTAGGCCTCCCCATAGGTCGCCACAACGATCGGTCCTCTGCCACCCTTATCCAGCAACTCTCGCAACCCGGACCAGATCATCGGTCCATCTTGTGAGAGGCTTACCTACACTGTGACGCCCTGAACGTGGCCTCTATTCCAAGACCTTCCGGCCACACTAACTATCTATTCTGCGAGTAGTGTCCAGCTCATTGCCACTTAAGGTTTGCAATTCTTCGGGCAATGTCGGTCAGTTTTTTTTCTGGTGCGAGCATGCTGAGAGACTCCGAGCATTGTTGTCTCCATTGCCCTTTGAGTGAACCTGAGCTAGTGAATGGTGCTCGCAGTAAGGGACCACGTTTCAGTTCCTTAGGTAATGGCTGGCAACATAGACTGCTATCAGACTTTCGTCTTGAGACACTGCGGTAGGTGTTGGTACGAGAGAATATCACGTCCGAGAGAATTCTGGTGTCAAATAATATGCTTCATAGATAACTGACGTGTAGTAACGGTACCTTAATTAGTAAGTCAAAATCCTATCACAAAAGCTTTGCCATCCCCACCTTCTCCTTAACAACATCTTCCTAATTTTCATTTACTAGGTTAATGGTTTTGGTTATAAAAATAAGATTTTGTAAATAACAACCAGCCTAGAAGTCGTAAATTAAATGCAAATTCGTGAATCAATACTACAGCTGTTAATGTTTTGATTTTCGCGCAATAGATGGCGTTAGCAGAACATGGCCTAGAAATGGGGCGCACTGCCGCATAAAAAAACTTTTTTTATGATTAAGATCATTTTCCTTACATATTGATGTAATCGCATGTAAATTATGAATTTCTTGGATTGAATCATTTGATTCTATCATCATTATGCATTAGTTACTTTTATTTTAAGTATAATTTGTTATCAGGATTGCTATGTCTTATGTCTTTTAATTAAAAATGGGACAAAATGGACATATATTACCAAGCTATGAAGTCCTAACAATTTATCCCTATTTAATTAATGAATTAACATTATTTTAATCCTCATTTTTATTATTTGGAATTTTATTGTTAAATTCAATTATAGTTTAACGCCATCTAGTGGACGAAGTAAAAATTAATAAAACAGTTGGTGTAGTACATAATAAAAACCTATTTAACATTTTTCTTTTATATCTTCACCATGCAACTTAATAGCTTACTAGGAAAAATCAGACCATAAATGGGAGGTAAATGCCTGTTATTTTGATACTAAAACTTTAATAATTATCCTATTGCACTAAGAAAACCATTTCCAAAAATAATTACTGTAGCATCCTTAATAATGTTTTGTTTGTTGCACGACAGATGGTGTTGGTAAGCACATGGCCTAGAAAATACAGCGCAGTGCCGTATTATCTAAAGAAACTGTCATTGTGTGACTTCAGTTGGTGAGCTCACTCACTCACACTCGCACATAGTTCTGTATTGCGCCAGTGAGCAAGGAGCAAGTACCTGTCAAATTTCGACTTGAATGAGAGTCGTGTGTAAATTCTTTTAAAAATGATTCTGGTCACACAATTTAACTAAAGTGATGTATGCCTGGGCGAATTCGTGTACAATTAAATTATCTTGGTGCTTAACTAATAGCGTTTACGCTCACTACCGACACCATGGTGCAGTGTCATCCACCGTTGGAGCTGGAAGAATTGCCAAAAGAAGACGAAGAAAGGCTAGAAAAATTATTTTCTAAATTAGATACCGATGGAAATGGTAAAATTGATATACATGATTTGTCGGTCGCTCTTAAGGAACTCGCACCACACATCAATCGAAGCTATGCAGAGGTTAGTACCTTAATTTTTTTTATGTGTAATAAAACTAACGGTAAATTGGCCTTTCCATTCTTTTGGAAGTGGTTACAATTTGTATCATTAATTTACCTCGTAACTTTTTTCGAACTAATGTACGGAAAAGTTACAAAGTACTATGTGATTGATAATAAAACTTTTTTTTTGTCTAAATATTAAATTAAACTTTTTCGCTACACATAAATTAATTTTTAAATAAACTTTTACATTATTTTTAAATTCTACACGACATTTTATATTAGTTGGGGAGTTTTAGAAATATTAGCACGAAACTAATTTTTTTTTATATTTAGTTTCGTACTAATATTGTGCAGTTTTACTCAAGTGATTTGATAAAAATAATTAGTCATGATACGACTTTTTTAAATACCAATTAAAATTAGAAATCTATTGCTGGTGGTTTACTTTCTCTTTATGTAGAACTTTTTGCATAAAACTTTCAGAAAACTTTTTCTTACTGGCTGAATATTTTATTCTGAAAATGTATCATTGTCAATATTGTTATGCCAAATCTTTGAGATTAAGATTATGTAAATCTACATTGATTACATAAATCCTTTGTGTGTAAATACTGGACTTTAAAATTCTATTGAGGAATCTTCCAAAGTAACTCATGGAAGAAAATGTATGTGGTTGAACTAAAGTGACCTTTTTAATTTTTCAACTTCAATTTTTTCTGATACATGTAAACCTAATGAAGAATAATTTATCACTTCTATAAGGTATACCAATAATATTGAAATGTAAATTTAATTAATTTTTACTACCTACATTTTTAATTCAGTAGGGATGTTCGAATAATAATTTATTAAAGAAGAGAGAGAAAAGCAATCTTTTCTTTCTCTGAAATTATGTAATCTTCCAAAATTATATTATAAATTATGAGAAGTAGGCCAAGAGTGGCATATTTTATATATAACACTGTAATTGTACACCTAACCCGTTTCCCCTTTAATTTAGCAGACAGGTTCTTGGTAGTTCTTAGCATTTTTCATAAAATTTATGATAAGGTATCAACAAATTTATAATTGTAATGTAAGAAATAATTTGATAGGAACTAGTGGTCAAATATCAGATTTTAAAAATAGTCAAATTGATTACACTCGGATTAAATATAGCAGTGGTATTCTTAGCTTGCCATATATCAGGTTCCATTATCTTTTCCATTCCTTATTATATCTACTCTCATCTTGCTCATTCTATATGAAGACATCTAATATTTGTAAATTGTTTCTAGTAGTTGCTTTCTATTTATTTATTTGTCAGTTAACATTATCAGTTATGTCAATATCATGTTTTTACATAAATTTTATTTTACATGCTTATTAAAATTTATTATTTAAACTATTTATTAAATTTGTTTTCAGAAATTTATAGCAAAGTCAGGATGGAAGGAAGCGGGTGATGTTACACTGTCAGAGTTCATACATTATGTACGTGAGCATGAGAAGAATCTTAGGCTCCAGTTCTCTCATCTTGATAAAAATAAAGATGGTAAGCTGTTTGAAAAAAAAAAAACATACATCACACCTGTATTCCTCAAAGAAGTAGGTGTAACTAGTACACCCACATTTCTTCGTAGGTTTTTTTTAACACATTTACTAAATATCAATTGAGACATTTTTAATTTTAAAAGTACAATTTAAAATTGTTAATTAAATCATTAATATTTCTTAATTAGCATTGTACTGCGATGATAAAAATATTATTTTAAACTTTTATTGCAAAATAATTGGCAATTAACTAATGGTCATGAACCAAACACTCACTATTATACTCAGGATTCAGATTGTGGAATACATTATCCTTTCTTGTGAGTCATTGTCACCATACATTTTGGTTTTACGTTTAAAACACAAAGCTACAAATTTAGTCACACATTTTTCCTTCTATTGCAGTTCTGATAATTTCTGTTTTAAACGAAGCATTTTAATTTCAGGAAAAGTTGATCTGGAGGAGCTCATTTCGGCGTTTGCGGATCTGGGTATAGCAATTGGCAGAAATGAGGCAACAAATCTCTTAAAGAGGTAATTATAAAGAATATAATTATGCACTGCCTGCCTCTGACGCAGTTGCATCACGTATCACGTATACGTTTGGAATTTGTGCCCGATATGGCCATAGGCTCGCCCGCCACCTATCACATCATGAGACGTAAAAACATACGGAGAGTTGTGGGTGCACTAGTTGCACCATTGCCTAACCCTTTGGTGAGAATGGGTGTGAGAAGTGGTTTTTTTTATAGAAGCTTGTATCATTGTTCCCGACGCTCAAAAATATTGTCGCTTATTGGAGAAGAATAACAGAATTAACATAATGATTGAACAAATAAATTAGCAGTCGTAATTTAAATCTAGAAAACACGGTCTCTTAAGACCTCTCTCGTACTATCGTACATATCTTAACATAGCCCTTGGTTAGTGAGTCTACAAGTAAAAAGAACTTTTATATGGATTGACCATACACACCCATCAGCCTGAATCATCTGCTGGATTAAAGAATTATTACTGTGGAATGGACAAGGAAGGAATTTGAGTGGATGGGTTCTAAAGGCATGTCATCTAGGTGAAAGACAGTGTTAAAAACCTTAATGACACCTGTATATTTCCTTTAATTTTTTTTATAAAAATTTATAAGACAAATAGATTACTTTTTCAAGGCATTCATCGTGAAGGTCTATTTCACGTATAGTAATTAAGTTTTTTTTTTAACCAAAGTAAATACTGTGAAGGTTAGAAATAAAAAGAAATTTTATTGAACCAGTTGATGCCAAAACCTTGAATGTAATTAACAAGCCTACGTATTTTTTTTATTTCAATAACACAGACTAAACTATATTTTTTCTTAATAGATTTAGAAATCCTTTTTATATGTACATTATAAAATAGGTAAATGAATGGCTATAAACTATATTTAAGGTTTATATTAAATCAGGAGCAATGTAAAATTATTCATTTTGACTATTTTTTTTAAATAACTCAACTTTTTCTCAGTGTAGAATTTGAATAAATGGATATGAAACAGACTGACCGATCGAAACAAGAACCCTCAAATACTTTTTAATATACAAACATATTGATTTAAATAATATTGTCATATAAATAACCCTAATTTGTAAAAGTTTGAAAGTCTCATATGTTTCGGACATCGATATTTTTGTGCAATAGTATTTAATAAAAAAAACTGTATCCTAACTTCAGTCAAGCCCGACTCTGGTGTAGATAAATCTAGTGGCTAATGACTGTGAATACATACAGTATTTCGTGTTAATGAACGAATAATAATTAATGAATAGTATTGAACATTCCAAGAAGGCATTAACTTTCGACTTTACAATTAAAATGATCATATTTGCTAATTACGTAAACAACACTAGAAGTATACTAAAATTTTAAATAATTAATAAACTTAAGAAATTCAAAATTTTCGGATCTTTCAACATTAGCTTCGATCTATGTAGCCAATTATTACCAAATAATTAATTTAGGTGAAAAATTTGAGTTCGAATAATGTAATTCCTCGAATATTGTTTATTCATTCTTCTTGTTATATCGCCAAAAGACCTCTTTTAGTTCTTTTATGTTTGTTTATATGCGAAAAACATACAAGTCGTAGAATTGCGGTAATGTAGCCCCAAACTAATTTAATGACCATACGTCTGCGTCGTCGTCATTTTTCACGGTTTCGTTTTAATATTTACGCTACAAAAATCTCGGTGAATCATTTGTTGAATGAATCAGCCAAGACAACCATTAATTCATTCGATTATATGGTTAATACCACATCTAGAATTTCTGTTTTAACTCTTTGTTGTATTTTTATGGCTTGAAAAGAAAAGGAAACTTAAAAACTAGGTGAAACTTAAGGAAAGGTGAATGTGGTTTAGATGATAGATTAGAATATATAAAATATGTAAGAGCAGATATTTATGAAGGTCACTTTTAAGGTCACTTTGTACACAAAGCGGTCTAATATAAATTATTTTTGGGTTTTAAATTTTTGCTAGCAAATATAGCTTAATAAAATTTGTGTTAGAGCTTGATTTAAAATAGAGAAATAAAATAGAGCTTGATTTAATTTTAACAGTGGTAGAGCCAGCAACAACAACATCTGTTGCACGAATGGGTCGGCTCGACCGGTGAAATACCACGACCTCACAGAAGACAGGCGTGAAGCAGTATACTGCGTTTCGTCTAATGAGTGA
>JAABKM020000025.1:5291764-5317968 GCA_016277805.2 Papilio aristodemus | reverse complement strand
ACTCTTAGATGTTGCAGGTGTCTATGGGCATTGGTCACCGTTAGGTGTACCAGTTGCTCGTTTGCCAACTTATAATATAAAAAAAAATTATTTATCCATTTACGAACAGTTTAACTCAGTTTATTCAATATCGTAAAATCTAGTTCAATAGATTTCACGTGATTGTCGCACAATATGTATATCATTTTTTATCTGTATTCGATTTGGTTCTAAAATACTTGAGAGCTTAATTGTTTATTTATTGGTTACCAATATCATTTTTGAAATATTTATGGTTACTAAAATTTATCGTTGTTAGCTAATTCGTCATCTGCTATCAAGATATTGATAGATCGACTTTTAAGACGTCGGATAGTGAAATATGTTAGTCTCAAAATATGAAATGATTGACACTACAAGGACGTGTAATCATAACATTGAAATTTTCAGACTGATTGCTGTCTCTATCAAGGGCAAGTTTATTAATAAGATTAGGTTTAATATACACTCAGTATAAATAAATCGACGAACTCGTATCATATTTTTTAATTATTTATTTATTTAATAGTGTCACGAAAGCTTTAATAATTTTAATTACACGTTGTTGGAAAAACATAGTTGTTGGTTTATTTTTACATTTAATGTACATACACTGATGATATTTACTGTAGGTTATTTACGCTCATTTCCTAGGAATCTTTCAATCTTTACAATTGGAATTGACTTATTAAAGTCATTGTATATCTAAAACTCATTGTTAATTTTTTTATTAAAATAAAAATCAGTCGAGGAGGTGGTGATATCGCATAAACGTAGTATTGTGTATTATTGTTTAAATGAATATTTATAAAATGTTTTGTTTTGTCTGCAGAATGGACCAAGACGGCAGCCTGAATATTAGTTACGATGAGTGGCGCGATTACCTGCTACTTGCGCCTGCGACCGATATCCATGCACTTATACATTTTTGGAGACATTCCACGGTAAGTGGTAGATATATAATAGATTACTATCTTATATAAAATAAGGCGAATCGTTTACATGATTACTTGTAAATGTCGCTGGCATTTCCCGAGAGGCGGTACTTTGCAGTTAGTCATTAGAAAGTAAATATGTATAATGTGCTCTGAAAAGAAACATCGATAACCGTCAGTGATTTGTTTAACTTATAATGTGCCCGCAATTTACAATTAATCTTGACCAATTACACAATCTGCCAGCAACATATACGAGCCATGAATCTCAAAAATTGTATTAAAAATCTGTGAAACACCATAAAGCTAGCAATTATTTTCTATTTGTATCGATGTGTCGAAAACGAAGTCTAATTTTTGTATTTAGATAGGTTTTTGTGTTTATGTATGTTTTATTTTTAGAAACGTGTAATCTCGCAAAAAATATATATAGTGCCATCTATTAGCTATTGCTATAAGTAGGTGTTAAAATCGGTTGTCAATAATGCAAACTCTTATTGCGTATAATGGGTACCACTGGCAAATATGAACAGGAAGGAAAAACGTATATTTAAAATGTTTAAATGTACGTAGTTCTCATACGTAGATATATAATTTCAATGATGCCAGCTATCACTATCCTAATACTAAATACCTGTCGGAACTACATATTCCTGCAACGTGAAAGCAGAATATATAGGACCCAAGTCTCAGCTCGCTTTCTTCGGCTACATAATTATCACTTATATATCAATGACAATTGTGTCTTATTCTTATATTTAAATTTATTTTTGAATAATGTTTTTCATCAATGTAACAAATTGATGACGCATTGTTTGTAGTACGATGTTACGTCAATAATTTACTTACTCATTATGACGTACCAATAATTCTATCAACAAAGAAAAAACAATTGAGGCAGATTATTTGTCCTTCATTTTCCAATCTTTGACTTTGTAGTGATCTGTTATGAGATATTTTATAGCTGTCAGTAAAATAGTTGCTACATAAAAATCGTGTTCTAATCCGTTTTATTTATAAGTAGATTTGTTACCTTTCAGTTAAATACGAAATTTGTAGTAATGAATATTAAACGAGTTGTTATAAATTTCTAGAAATTACTAGATTATACTGCACCTTGTTAACGCAAACAAATAAGTTTGTTTTCTGGCTCTGTATTATAATGGGTGTTTTGTTCGACTGCAATCCACACACGTTGTAGCCAGGATATTAGGATTGACGGCTCTCAATAACCTGTCCTCGTTACGCTTTTGCAAACCACACTTTTTGCTTAGGGTTACCATATAACCAGTATAAGTTACTCTGTTATTTAGTTTTATTACGACTTCTCTTTCACACACCTCATGTAAGTCGGAGATGATGTGTTTCGTAGGTAGTGATAACAACCGACTATAATGTTCCTTTCCTGTAAGATTTTTCGACCTTAAAGATACATTTGACCCTAAAAATATCTTGTCTGATGTCTCGTGGGATGAATCGGTAATCAGCAGTGGTGACATTATTTTTTTTTTATTACAATGCTTCTGGCAGGCATTCTGGCCTAAAGCCCATTGTACGGGCGAATAAAACACTTCCCTATTAAACATTTTAATGTTACACATTAATACAATGATGAAAAACTTACCATTTGGACATAAAGTTGATTACAGTTCAAACAAAAAACCATTTTAAAAATTTGCTCAGAACAGGAATAAGGAACAACACGACTTAAATTTGTTAATTTTTTTTAATCTAATTATGCGACTGATTTAATTTACATACATTTTCATTAAACACTAAGAAGCAGATTTGTAATATTTCTGAATAAAATTTAATAAAAATAATCAACAAAATTCTAGAAGTTTCCAAAGCGACTTGGTACTCGTAGCTGTTTACATAAAAGAGGTTTTGATAGGGCCATTATTCAAATGTTATCTCTAAAAACAAAACGATAAAGACAGTTGTATTTTTTTACATACGCGAAGATAATTTAAGTTACCTAACCCGATAAATCTATTTAGTGATTTTAGAAGAATTTTTTTTCTTTCATCGCAGAACAGAATTTACAAAAACAAAACTACTTAATTTTGTGAACAACTCACGGGTGATCATATGATTATTTTAGAATTTTTATTTTACTATAATAGACCGGTTTATCCTTTCTTTAGAATCAGAAGTTTAATATTACATGTTCGTTTCTGTGTGCTCATAAGCTACATATAGACGAGTCCGTCAGTCGTAAGAATAATCTTTCTTAAATCTCAATTGTCGTCGAGTCTTCATGAATTTTTCATTACGAAAGTTATTTTTTTTCTTTTACCAACTTGCAGTGTTATTTCTGAGAGATGTGTGAGAAGAAGACACTATTAATAAAAATAGTTTTTTTACGTAGATCATCACTACTATCTTATGTAATTGTTTAGTTTTTGTATAATTTGAAGGCCGCGTGATAATTTGGGTATGTGGGTTTTACTACATTTTCATTGTTTTTTTTTAATAGCACTGACAATATCGAGCAATAACTCTTTATTGCTTTGTGCTTTAGTGCTGAATGATAGATCACGAATTATCTAGAAAAAGTAGGTTGACCGTCCGTCCGTCGACAAGTTTCGACAGTCTGTAATATTTCTAGTAAAATTATAAAATAACAATATTTCCAATCAAACGGTTATATGTAATCTGATTTAAGAGAACTAGATGATTATGATGAAGAGCAAATAAGATTTTCATCGTCAATTCATCTACTATCCAGGTGATGAGGTAGCCCTGATTTGTAGGCGCGTTGTGCTAGTTGAATGGATCATCAATCACAAGAATGGGCACGGCTGTGGGCGTTGGTCCTACGTATGCTAACAATCTGTACAAACGTCACTAGTGATCTTTGACGACAATCCAATCCATGTTACTATGACTAATCCATTGCATACTCGCATTTTTACGTACGCCTGTTATAGCTCTAAATTCTAATTTGATTACGGTTCGTAAAAAATCATTACTAACATATTTAATTAATAGTACACTTGAATTAGATGCTTCAGTTTACGAAACTTAAAATTTTGACGTTTTTCCATTAGACACTTCATTTCCGGACATCCTGTATATTACATTAAACTATTTATCTATTTTATTATTTAATCATGTTTGTTTTAGCTTGCCTTGTATGCATAATAGAATTTTGGAATTGACTTTTTACCAGATGTCTTAAATTTCACATCGAAACTAAAGAATATTTCGTGGGTGTTAAGGTATGTTTTTTGTCTGAATTCATCGCAAATAAATTGTGGGTACATAATGTGAACTTAGCCACATTATAAACAATAAATTATAGTAACAACAGAAAAGTAAGCAACGATCGCCCCATTAACGTTTTACCTGTTTTTTTATTATTCAAAATTTTGGTATTAGTATTTGTATAATATCTAGAAATTGAAAAACGTCAGAAGAACCTTTGAAAATGCCACGTTCAATAAACAATTGAAATGTGAGCGTTACGAATGTTTCGCCTCAACACACCTGTTGTTAAAGTAAACAAAGTTTCCTGATGTTTGTGGTAATTTTTTACGTGAAGCAATATTGATTGTTCTTTTTGCGTCACTGAAGCCTATACTATCACATTTACTTCAGGTGTCCGTTCATGGAAATTATTTTAGAGATTGTTGCCATCGTGTTTAACCCGAAAGCTATTACTGTATTATATTTTTTTTAATTAATTTAAAACATAAACAAGTTGACAAAACAAATTAAAATTCTAAAATTCTAAAACTTTAATAATATCTATAATTTTTTTTTTACGCGCCAGTTTTAGTTGTAAATTTATAATAATATGGCAAAACAGTTTATATTAATATAAGCTTATTAACAGTATGTAAGATGATAATTTAACTTATGTATAGGATTCCAATCTCTACGATCATTCTATAAATTTGTTGATGATTTTATAATCCTAAATTTAATTACTTTCTTTAAAGCGGTATATTTTGTATTCATACACACTCGTACATTGTGCTTATTTGTTGCAATGTGTTGTATGTAATTACAACGTTTGTACTTATAAGGTTACATTGTAATTGGAAATGGCCAAGTTTTCCAATCTTTGTCTCAGGGGATTCAATGTTATTAAACGAGCTGTTGATTGAATGAATCTGATTGTATTTACATACTACGTACTAGAATTCAATCACTGTAAGTTCGTATGGCTTTTCAATACAAACCTCATAGGAAATAAAATGGTTGATGGTGAGTGCCTCCTGTGTGCAATTCAATAGCTATCTCTTGTTGAAAGCCATGCCATAAGGTTTCCATTTGATTTACTAAGATATAGGTTTTCTATAAATGAAAGTGTTTTCTTTTAAAACGAAATTGTAAATTCCGCTACTGAGCAATTTCAGAGAAAACAAATCTTTCATTAATAAAAAATCAATTGTGGTTCATTAGTCTTGTCCAAACTCAAAAACGGTGGCCAATATTATCATTGTCAGTGGTATATATCATAGCAAGGTAAATATAGTTGATAATAAAAAACATACCTCACGCCTGTATTCCCGAAGGGGTTAGCAGAGATACAGCTAGTGTCCCCTGATTTTGCCGTATGATTTTTCGTCCCATAATGTGATTGGGGGCAAGCCTATCGCCATATTGGACACAAATTCCAAAATCTGGGCTAATATCAGTTGAAAAGACCCTACATCAATTTTCCCGACCCGGGAACCGAACCCGGAATCCCAGCGTTGCAGCCGTACCGTATGCGTAATACTTGATATACCACTGCGCCACTGATTTAGTTAATCAAAAAATTTATGTTTACAAATTTAAAATCAAAACCTTTTTTAAGTGTCATGTAGTTCGTCGGGTCTTCTCATCAATAGAAATATATGACGTACTTTTCCCCTTTCGCTAAACTTGAACCATTAATAACGAAAATATGCAACGCCTTGACAATTCAGTAAATCAATACAGTCTGTAAGGTCAACGTACTGTACTGATGTTCACAGCAAATGACATTGCAGGTATGAAAAACAAAAAACATTGCTTATCTACCGATCGTTCCTCTGAATAAGCATGCAACACACACAAAAAAAAATACTTTTTTTTCATAATATGTTAATCGTTGATTAAAAAAGAAAAACAAGTTTTCTCATATTTATTACTTTGGAACGTAAATATGACATTTTATAAATTTACATATCTTAACATTTGACATTTTCAATTTGAAGATCGAAAATTCAAATTCAAATTGTTTATGCCAAAAAACATATGTCATTTATGATTATAATATTTTCATACATTTAGATTTAATTAAAACTTACGATGGAAGGAATTAGTTTTTGTTTAGTAAAAGACGTCCTCGTCATTGTCGAACTCTCTCGAACACGTGGACTTTGTCGCAACCACTTCGTACGGTATCATGATATTCCCACAGTTTTATTAAACTTCTGTAAACAAAGTAATTCTTTCCTTCCGAAAATAGTATACAAAGAAGGGCTCGTGTCCGGCCGCACAAACTGTAGATAAAACCTAAACAGTATTTAATCATACATTATTTACATTAATGGCATCTATCTAAAAATAAGTCATAAAGTAAAAACTTAGGGTATGATGCAAGGCAGCAAGTGTGCTAGTATGTGCACACAATTTGTCAAAATGATTATTGTTTTGAGCGTTAAAATTTGACATATTGTATACATTTGAAGTTCATTCAAATTATTAAAGGATCCATATTAGACAAATGCAATACTTTATCCATAGCATTTTTAAGATATAATTATATTTTTCAGTCTATACATTACAATTAAAATTGTTATAGTGAACATACCATAAAAATATTAAGAATTATTGAATGTTCTCATTTGTATATTGTCTGTATACAATTAGCAACAAATAGTTGTTAAAATATTTTTATACTAAATGTCATAAAGCAAATGTAGAAATTGTCAATAGGTTCACAATTTCCTGACAGTTTATAATAAAATAAGTCCAATTATAAACGGACGAAGTTCACAACAGGCCTGGTAACATATATCCATACAGAACTATGTTACATACTAAATAATTCACGTGATTGTGACGATACAATTGAATCACATTGCCGATTGCAAGAACAATAAACGATTGTTCAGGAATCCCCACGAGTATGATAAACTAAGCCAAGTTATAGAGATCCTGCTAATATTTATTTGTATACTTAGCGAAAGTACCACGTAGATTATTATCGTTTGTTGCATAACTTCTACAAGTTTATCTAACATATTATTGTTCTTGTTCTTATATGAAATGAAAACAAATCTCATAGTATTAGTAAATTAACTTATGTAATTTACAGGAGAACATAATGTTCTATTCTTTGTTGATGTCGATGCATCTTTACCGATTTTTTCTCTGGCCTTTTCCTTTTTGTGAATTGTGGATTATAAACATTTTTTTAAAAATTTTCCAATTTGTTAAAAGTTTTAGAATTTCTAAAATTGTCGAACTAATTCCACGTGTGACGTTCTATTAATGTTCAACGTACCATACTTTAAAAAATAATGTCGGAAATACGATGGTTGTTATCAAGATAAAAATAAATACGAATACAGTTGGGGATTGCTTCAACGGCTAAATTAACTATTGTGTCAATAACTTAATAATTGAAATAAATACATAACCAGTGAACTCAACACACTTAAAGGAAGTGCAGAAAATAAAATGATATTGCCATCGATTCTATCACGGACCAGGAAGATTCGTGTTGCAAATGTACGAATGTCAAACCAAGTGTGTAAAGAATTATGAAAAATCATAATTAAATAATCTTGTTAAGCGAATAATCCTAGCATGTAAATTTACGGCGATAGGCTCGTCACCTATCACATCATGGGACGGAAAAACATACGGCGAAATGTGGTTGCAGTAATTGCACCTCTGTCTACCCCTTCGAGGAATAAGGGCCTGAGGTATTTTTTTTGTAAATTTATTTCAGCTCTAACGATATATATAACATTACTTATTTGATTACTGAATATCTTTTACGATGAATACTATCTCTAAACAACGCAGGGATCTATTGCCCAGGTCTTAAATTTGTATGAAACGAGTAACAGTTAGTTTAAGTTATACCGCCTAAGTCCCTCTCAGCACAAATTAAATTTGTCTGATATTTCATAGCAACGCTGCTGCTTGTAATTTATTTGTTAAAAGAGTTTACTCAAAGGATTATCCTGAATTTGCTAGTTGGAATAATTTAATGTGCAGCCAGATTTTACTTTGGTACTAGGAAGTGATAATAAGTAACAATATCATTTACAATGACAAACACCCTGTTTACTGAAATCTTTTAAAACGTTTAGTGGAAATCATATTTGGTTTATTTGTGTCGTTTTTAACTTCAGTCCGGAAAGATAACTTCGGTTTTAGTATGATCCGGTATCAACCGGTATTTGAAAACGTTTAGCTGGCTGCCTAATGACGTATTAAAGATTGTGAGTAGTTATGTTTATGTAAACGATACGATATGACTTGACAGGGACGACAATACGTCGATGATCACATTTTGAGAATAACATTGCCAATAAAACAAGATATCCAAACACTCACTTGTCTTAAATTTCACAATTAAAAAAACTACTATCACAGATAATGTAGCAGTGACGTTAAATAAAATTATAAAATTATTATTTTTTTCTCTAGAATAAATCAAATTAAAATCATATTAAGAACGACAGCAAATTATCTCAGTGATTGTCTTCTAAATGCCACCAAAATATTTACTGTAATCGGTTAATGAAAAAACACCTTAAGTGTAAGTATTTTATCGAGTAAGGTTTCTGCGGTCAATATCATTAAGTAACAACAGTCAATGAATTATTGTTTAAAATAAAATGTTCTTCAATTTTGCTTTGTTGCAATTTGCTTAGGTTTGGTATTCTTTGCTCAGCAACTAGGTGTTACGATTCAATAATCGCTATGCAATTACGTCATTTTACGAAATAATGTGCTATAAAATTCAAAGTTATGTGTAATTATTTTATCTTCACGTTAAACTTTAAGAATAGAATATGTTTCTCGGACTATGACACTAATATGTCTGTAAATGAAACCAATCATGAACAATGTTGGTATTTTAATAAATACTTTTGTTTTTCCTCTAAACTAAAACAATGTACAAAGAAGTCACTAGAAACGTTAACCATTCAATGACTTACGCCATTAAAGGCAATATCCAGTACCCAGTTATATGTTTACTATATAAAATAGTTATATAAAAAATACTTTAATTTTTGTTTACATATAACTCTTGCACAAAGATTTTTAGCGGACGGATTTATTTTCACTTGTAAATATTATATGTCAAACACATCGGAACAATTAGGATTGTCCGCCTATTAACATTTAGAGTTTATTATCTTTTTGGCTTGCTGAATAATCTTTTTGCTGGATGATTTATTATATTAATATTATTAGCGTTATAGAGGTACGTAAATGTTCAAAAATATTATCAATCCGTATATTTCGACGTGTAATATTATAATGATGCAAGGATGATAACTGTAAAAAAAGTATGTAAAACTATATTTCGGCAATGTCAGTATAGGCTATAAAAATTTACATCAAATTTTGTCTTATTCGTATACATGCAAATTTTCACAAAAAAAATAGAGCGTAATTTCTTGGGCAATTGATGAAAAAGCCTTGTAAAAAATTAGTTATTTAAAGATACAACATGGTTTTACATGCCTATGTTGTCATATCTAGAAAGACCTCGATTAAAATCCTTGAATATACTGGTGATTATTTATTATTATTTATCCTCTATATTATGATGCTTTTCCGATGATATGCGCGCATTATACAGTAACGTCTGTCGTTAAAATTTGATTCAATTCAGTAGTAGTTCATTATCATATCTTTGTTTCGCCATAGCAACTACAACCTGTTCTGTGCTTGCTCAAATGGATTTTCTTCGGAACAAATACAACGCTCGTGAAATTACGCAACACCTAGTCGACTATTTCTTGCTGGACGCAACACGTGGCTCGGTTACAAGGTGTTCTTCTATCACATTGCTTTTAAGTGTCAATTGCCCCACTATTGATTTAACACATGCTTAAAAAAATAGGTGTAATGGTTATCTGAACATAAAACCTAAATACCCCAACGTATATCGATGTCACTATTTTTATTAAGATAAGGTCATTAAATAAACAAATTACAACATATATAAAGTGGGTCGAGTAAACTCATATTAATAGATACTCAACTGTAACTAGTTATATGATGAAGCCGAAGTTTATAAAGAAGTACAAGTCCGCACAAAAAAAAAATGCTTTACATGGTTTACGACTGTAAACCATTTTTTTTAATACTATAAGGTGGTAAACGAGTAAGCGGTACACTTAACAGTGACCGATGCCCATAGACACCCGCAACATTTAAAAGAGTTGTAGATACGTTGCCTATCTTTAAAGGACACAGGAAAGGATCAATAGAAAAAGGATAATTCCTTTTCCTATTGATCTATCTTCTTCCCCCTTCGATCATAACATAGTACAGTTCCATATAAAAATGAACATCCGGATTCCAAACATTAATTATTGTCATGCTATTTTTTGTGCTATACAAGAATCTAGTTTCTTTATTGACGGCAACCTTCTCTCTACCTTATTATGTGAAATCAATATTCATTGTACTTATATTTAATACTTAAATATCCAAAATTTTATATTATTAGTTTTAATTGTGAATTAACTACAACAATATAGTTTAGCTTATTCCGGATCAACAATAAAAAAATGTCTGTGTTTTGTAAGCGATTGTTGTTTGTAAGTCAAGAAAAACATCAATTTTTGCTCTATTTTTTACTTCTCAGTAGCAGAGTCTGGAATTGTTGGGTTAATCTTCCGCATTCTTTGGGTAGGTTCCGAGCAAATGAAAAACAGAAATTTGCAAATAGCGTAAAATGTTGATAGACTTCTTATTCTTTTAGGGTTCTAGATAAATTTTATAACGTAAATTATAAGTGAACCTGGAAACAATATCATTTTTACAACAATAATCAAAATTTAACAATATGCTTATTTTTCGTCTCACTGTCCAACCTAAAAAATTATATTTTTATGAAAATTGAACGTCTTCATATTTATTGCTTTTAACTGTCAAAATAATTTAGCAGGCTGATTAAATAGCATATATAAGTTTCATCGTAAGGAATTCTGGCGTTCCGCTGACTTTCACCATCGTTTACAACGCATGAATACGTTATACACGTTGCTAGTTTGGTCGCTATCGCAGATCGCAGTCTACCGATCAAGCCCCTTTATACTCGTGCCGGAGCTCAAACTTGATGTTATCAACTAGTCGCCTACCATTTTATCCACGAAACAGTATCGCCTTCTAAATCGTTCACTCCGCTATAGTCGTTCAGTTCATTGGTATCGCGGATAGCCGACCGTCGACCGCCGAGCGCCACATTTAACCAACGGCGTGTAGTTCTGTGCCCCTCCACGTTGGGTGAGCGCAAAACGCTCGAGCTAAGTCAGTGTGAGAATGCTATTTAGCATCGGTTGACGCGTCGCACGTCCATCTAGACACACTCAAATAAGTTTTTAGTATTATGCACGATCTGAATAGTTCCAAAGAAGAAAACCGGCTGTGATTTTATATTTATAGTTAATTTAATTTATACTGTTTGACATCTCTGTCTGTTTGAAACGACTAGAGAGAGTAAAATGTCTCTGGAGTTGGAAGACGTTACTGGAGGTACCGAAGATGTCATCGAAGACTTCCTGATAATATTTCGAAGATGTTTGGCAAAGGTAAATCTAGTCTAATTTTGGGTTAGTAATGGGTTCGGGCTAATTGCAGTTGATGCCAATTATAATGTAGGGTTCGTCTCAGACGGATCCATTTCTACGCGTCTTCTGTTTCTGTATTTTTTTTATAACCATGAACATGGACTTCTACGACACCTTCTGGGATTGGATTCTCAAGGTATTTATTACATTGTCGTTGCCAAGTCTGTTAATAAATGCCAGCTGATTTCTTGACCTTGTGCAGAAGTAATTTCGGACTATTTATTTGTATTGTAACCTCTATTAAAATTATTCTAATTCTTTTTTAACTTATTTGTATACAACGTGTTTAATTATATATAAAAACTGATCATCTAAAGTACATTATATAAAAACCATTTCCACGAGACTCAGACAACCAGTGATCAGGGTTTATTATAACAATTATCTACTCTCTTTCGTGTAGAATCCTATAAAGTCAATTGTTTATGTTTCCGTGTAACTGCTAAGATCCCTTTGTGTGAATACAATGGCCCTGTAACCACCTGGCATTTGGTTGCTAGGGGAATAATTTTTTTTCAATAGAGTTTAGATACGTTTCTGCGATACGAAATTTTACTACAAAAATACAACACATATGTAATTTAGTGACCATGTTACGTTTGAATGTCGTATTTAAAATTTTATCAGTAAAAAATAAGCTGAGCGATGACTATTAAGTCTTACATATTTTACTTAGACGCGCATTTTTATCGTGTTGGGCAAATGTCGTCGTCAAGCTGCTTGACGTTCACTGCTGAAGGTAGACAACTATAATGACCGGCCCTCCGCTACCCTCACTCCACTCACTACCAGTGAGCTCCCGCAACCCGGAACAGATCATCGGTCCATCTTGTGGGAGATCTACCTGCACTGCGACATCCTGAACGAGTCCTTCATTCCTTTTGGCTTAACCTTTTGGCCCCACCGGCCATCTGTTCTGTTCTGGGCGAATGTAAAAAGCAAATGTATAAAATTTTGTCAATGTTTTTATGTTTATATGCCTTTATTGTTGATATGCCTACGCATAGCCGGCCTTGGGGGAAGGGAGGGGGTAGGCAAGAACGGATTATATTAGGCAATTAAAGTTTTATAAAAATAGTTCTGGTAGTAAGTAAATATCACTCTGGGTATCTTGTAATTCTTCTACATTTGATGGTTAATAAAAAAACATAAATAAATTAAAAATACATCTATGTTGAGACTATATTTTAAAAAGAAATAAAAAAAAAACTACCTATCAGAGACATGAGGCACAATCTTATTAACTTTGTTTTCCCCTTAACCTTTGCGCTTTTGCTCAGCGAATAATAAATTATAATTGATTGGCGTGCATCGCATTATGTCGCAATGCAAAAAAAATATAGAATTAAACTTGAAGACTTCCTGTATGACTGTATTAGATATTATATGTTTGTATTAATTTTATTATAATTACTTGCGCTGCATTTTCATGTTTCATGTTTTGTTATCCTAAGTATTTTCTGTTCAATTTAATTCATCGCACAATCTTCAAATTACTTATATCTCAATTTGAGGAATAAACCGTTAATCGAAAAATGGGACTGTCCTGTATTGGTGCAGGATCTTATCTTTTGCTTAAAAGGTAAAATACGGTAACACTCTGTCCTAATTTCTTATCGCAGATAAAGTTACTATAAAGTGAATGAGCCGCGTAATGTATTTAAACAAAACTTGTAGAGTTTTTTTTTAACAGCTAAATTCAGAGTTATTTAGTGAATATCTTCTAACATTCCGACCTTACATTTTAAATTTATCAGGCCGAATACACGAGATATAAGCGCATAAAATTGTTATATCGCGTGTCGACCGCGCGGGCCGGAGGTGTGACGGTGACACACGCTCAGTGAATTGCGTCAGGCCCGCCGCCATAATTCGTAGTCTCGCGCAGGAAAACCCAAGTCCGTTTCGAGTACAATTTTGATATCATGTTGAAAACACAAAGTATACAACTTATATGTTGTCTCTATTTCCCACTTTCTATCATATCTATCGTTATCATTAACCACGTAATCGTGGACATTGATTATGTTTACTGTATTATATTTATTATTCCAGAACTTTCCATATTATACACATTTTCCACAATCGTCAGCTAAACAATTTATTTATTGCGTTAATGTACGAGTAATATTTAATTACGTAAATTTAAACTCATTTAATGTAGAACATTTATGTATTTTAGGTGTAGGTCAAAAATAATATGTTGTACCCAATGACAAAAAGGAAAAATGGAACAATACGTCAGACGCTACGTCATGCGATAGAGCGTATACGAATATAGCTCTTGTAGTGTAACGACGCCGCAAATAAACCTTACTGCTACGTAATAACGTTCATGGCCGTAACCGACTGACATCCACCGATCATGAATAAAGATGATAATTGTCTGTGACGTGTAATACAATGATATTAAATTAATGCTAAATATTTAACAGAAAATAATATTATTAAAAAAGATACATATGTCACGATACACGTAACGTGAGTGCCATTCTCTTATATAAGAAATAAACTAAGTAAATAATAATAGTCGAGTCGCGTTCTATGAATTTTTACAACTTTTTATAACAAAATTAACATCAATCAAAAATCGATTAGAAAGTATATTTGCGAATAGTTTCTTGTATGATCAATTTGTTGTCATCCTTGATGAGTGACACGTCTGCCCAACAACTTGGTAACCGGTTCTCACTAAACAATACTCGTAACGAGATAGCAGGTAGCAGTCCACTCTAGTTGTGGTCTTTGTGAGAGCAAGGTCGTTTCGAGGACGACCAACTTAAAGAAAGACGTAAATTCTAGTCCTGGAATAATTTAATGATACTCTTTATTAACTAATTTTGAATAAATAAATGATAGCTCTATTTATCTTAAGATAAACATATTATGAAGCTGTATATATGGTCAAATGGTTAATATGTTAATAGAACTGTTGCTCCATGCGAATGTTTTACTGAAAATGTCCTTTCTCTCGCTTCTAGTCGTTGAATTATAAAAGTACGAAAACTGTAATAATCTACTTAAAAGGCCTATAGTGGACTGCAGTGGTTATGTTGGTAGGGCAGGATGGTTGGTCGGAAGAAAACTTCTTGCCGCGCAGATTTGTCGAGTTTATTTCGTTTCGCTCGTACGATAAATTCTAATAATACAGTCTCTAATACAGTTTATATAGTTCTATAACATAAATACAGAGTACAACAGTCATTGTTCTTCAACAAGAACGTACCGTACTCGCCGGCAAGGGCGGCCATCATATTTGCGCTACAGCCTCATATTCAGGCTATTCACAGGGTATTCTCCCCTATAAGGGAGAATACCTTGCAACGGAAAAAAAACCAGCAACGCTTCTGTGTTGGTGGATTTTTTCCGCCATTTCTCCCAGCGCTAAAGCTTAGCTGTAGAAATTCTTGTAACCCTATAATAGCTACCGTTTGAGCTATAGCTCGGCCCCCTCAGGTACCCTCGAATCGAAATAACCTTGATGCCTTTATAATTATTGAGGAAACTTTTTTATTTTTGAAGCTGATCTAAAAAACAGGTCATTTTGTACGAACTGGCAACCGTTACTATGCCAACCGAACACGGTCAAAAGTCAGATAAGTTAATTGCATTCCTGGCCATAATGTAAAACGTAAAAGGAGTTTTCGTATCACTTGTTATAATTTTATTTACTAATTATCAAAATAACCTGCATCATATCTCAAAACGTTAAAAGGTAATTTATTGACTTTAAACATTTGACACACATGACAATAAATAAAATAATATCTATTCAAGCTCGGTTGAATTCTTTGACATCGACCTCTTTACGTATTTTTTTTATTAACGATCAAACTACGATCTAACTATACGATACGTCGTATAGTAATAAATTTTAAGTAAAATGCAAATCAACATACCAAACGTGATTACACGTTTTTTACCTGAGGAAATGTCTGAGGTCAATGCAATAAAAACTTTTTGGTAATATTTAATGTATCACAGTACATGAACACTACTTAAGTTTTAAAAGCCCTAACTATTTGGAAATAGTTTTCTTAGATCCAAACTAAAATTACTGTTAAATTGTGCATTCTTATTCGTTGATTTGTGATAAATAAGATGATGATTTACTCGACGATGATTGTATTTGAATTTTTCGACAAAAAATACGTAAGGTTTACGACCCCACCGTATGTACAGTGAAACTTTAACTTATTGACCTTGCGATACTGTGCCGTCGACAAAGTAAGTGGCATTATGCCTTCAAATTATGGGCCAAGACGTGGCCATGACATTAATATCTCCACAATTAACTCGCTCTATTCACGCAAAACCGCACACCGGTATTCAGGATATTTGATCAATTATTATTAACTACCAGTGGTTATTAGTTTTGTTTAATTATCGTCAGGAGAAACACTTTCGCGGGCACGTATAAGACGGCACAGAGGTGAAAATGATTCAGATAATCCTTGATATTGCTCCGGTTCAAAGTACCAAGTTCGTCAATATGTAGACGAAGTTATTTTTAATTGCTGCCATTTAATTACTTATTACCGAAACACTTAAAAGGAAAAGTGTCGTAAAATAAAGATAAAATCTTACTTTGTACTTTACACGTGTCTATAAAATGTCTATCTGGAAATGTTGCCATAGTTCGATGATTTGTTAAGATTACTGTGATATTCATAATACCTTCTATGCTTAATTTAAATAAAAAAATAAGCAAACACCCTTCTTAAAGACCGGCAACGCATCAGCTGCTTTTATGATGTTTTGGTTGTTCATCGGCGGTGATCTTTTACCATACATTGATTGATCTTTTATTTTGTTGCAAAATCTGTGACCAGGCGTGGGGCTTACTATTTCTAATTTAAGTTATAAGTTACTCTTATACTAATAATGTTCTCGTCTAAATATTTTTATATTGTACGTAAACGACCAAGAAATGAATATCAAGGTGATGTCTATTGTTTACACAATGATAATATCCAGTGAGATACAATACTTTATGGGACGTTGCGGCAAATGTCATCAGTCTGTGGTATTAATTAATAAAATAAATCCCGTGCAAGCTTTATCTTTATAATATCACAAATGTTTCACTGTAATCATATTCGCAGGTTATAAAAATCTTGAGAATTGTTTGCTAGCTCATTCTCTCCTCTCATTCTGCATCTACATGCAAATTTAACTTTCTAATGACTTCCTCCGCATTTATTAAAGAATTTCGCGAACGTAACCCACTCTCGGCGGTCTGATACGATGTCTACCATTTATGTTCACGTGATATCGTGATTTTGTGGGACACTTTCATTACGGTGATCGCAGCGCCATCTGATAAACGTCATGTATAATAAATTAGATAGCATCTTTACATATAAAATAAAGTCGCATCCCACTGTCTATAGGCATTTGTAATGTCATGTAAAAAAAATGTGTGTATTTTTGTCCGCTTACACAGTACTGATAGCTAGTTCTGCTATATTGCGCACTATTAAAGCTTTTTATTTTTACTGAACGGTACTCCCGTGTCCAGAAATATCTTCATACCCATGGATGTATTTTTAAACATTTGAGGAATGTTCAGTGCGTCTTAAAAGAAAAAGATTAACAATATTATACGATACATTATTTTTTTTTACAATGTTTACTTTAATCTACTAACTACATTCAACAAATGACATATTTACTTTTCTTTTATTTTTATCTTCCTCGCAAAAGTATTGTATATAGGACGGAAATCGCTAACTTCCTACATAGTAGATATTGCCTTTTTAAAAGCAATTTTATTTGCGATCTTATACTTCCGCATTTTGACACATCAGACGTTCTCTTCCTGTATAATCTTATAAAAATACTGAACATAAAGTAGCGACTAGTGCAGACGTTTATTTTTTAAAACTTGTATTAAATAACGGATGAAATTCAATTTAACATAATACACAGTCGATAGCAATGATTATTTGTTGTCGCCCACATTTCCGGACTTAGGGAAACGTATGCGTAAAACACTGAAATTATACCTACGTTACGTAGCTACAATAACTTCTACTTAAGCACTTGTCAAAAGGACTCACTTTACCTCAAGTATAGTGACAAGACCTATCAGCCCCAAGTCTAGAGGGATTGGTATAATTATAATATAGTGTATACCGTATATTATTTAGAGAGAATATTAAACTACGTGTACACTACACATGGTTTTTTAAATCATTATCTATTGTGAAGGATTTTAGTTTCGTTTTTTATAAATTATGAAAATAATATTAATATTGGTAATAATTATTTAAATTATAAATTAAATATCGATGTGTATTCTATTACAGTATTTGGACATCGGTGAAGATATGAATGTCCCCGATGACTTTACACAAAGTGAACTGCAGACTGGGAAATGGTGGCGGCACTTGCTGGCCGGCGGCATCGCCGGTGCCGTCAGTAGAACCTGTACAGCGCCTTTGGATAGACTCAAAGTATTCCTTCAGGTATTTATATATCTTTCTTTCTTCTCTTTTAGCTGATAGTGGACTGCTGCAATTAGGCCTTTCTCATTAATGTCGGACAAGTTTACGCAGTATTTGCCTCCCACAAATTGATCCTACGATCTGATCACAGTTGCATTACTCCGCACAAAGTTTATTGTAATTGCCAATTATTTAAGTTTAGTATAGTGACCACCTGTCTATACTTATTTCTTTAATTTTGCATTGAAATTTTTTTATTCACTTGTATATTATCGATTTAAAAGTAAAATGGTTGTACTATCCAACATTTTAACTGATTTTTTTAAGCAGCTTTAAATTGAATCTAGGTCCATACGGGATGTTGTTTTATCATCTAAATATTCTTTAGTTAAAACTGTAGGTCGAAGCATTTCTTCGAAAAAATATTAATGTTTATTTTATTTCTTGCAGGTGAATCCGACCAGAGAAAATATGGCAAAATGTTTAGCGAAAATGATTAGCGAAGGTGGCTTTACTGGTTTATGGCGCGGTAATGGTATAAATGTGATCAAGATAGCTCCGGAATCGGCGTTGAAGTTCGCCGCGTACGAACAAGTGAAGCGTTTAATAAAGGGTGAAAAGAAGAACCATCCGCTAGCAATACACGAGCGATTCGTCGCTGGTGCAACCGCCGGTGCAATCAGTCAAACTGTGATCTACCCGTTAGAGGTGCTAAAGACAAGATTAGCTTTAAGAAAAACTGGGCAATATAGCGGCATATTAGATGCGGCAAAGAAAATTTATGCCAGAGAGGGCCTTAAGTGCTTCTACAAAGGTTACATTCCAAATATATTGGGGATCGTACCGTACGCCGGCATCGATCTGGCGGTATACGAGACTCTCAAGAAGAAATATATAAGCAAGTATCAGGCGCATAACGGTCAACCCGGCATGCTGCTGTTGCTCGCGTGCGGCAGTGCATCATGTACCCTTGGACAAGTTTGCTCCTACCCCCTGGCTCTTGTAAGAACCAGATTGCAGGCCCAAGGTAATTTAATTTATAACTTTTTAAATAAGACGCATGAAAGAAGATATTAGGAAATTAAGCACTTTTGTGCGTAAGATATTCTATTTCAATGCGTGATGGCGTGTCCAGAATTAAGTTGTAATTACGTATGTTTGATTTAATTGGCCTTGTTAACTCATTGTCACAATAGAGTAGTACATTAATTTCTTATTATTGACATGGGTACGTACGTACATAAATTTTGATTTAAGTATCTAAAGTCTAAAGAAATAAGGCAAAAGAAAGTTAAATAAAATGTGATAACAAGTCAATCGTTTTCAGTAAAACTAAACCGATATTTAGGCAAAGCTATGTAACAGAACGACTGAGACATTTATTCTCATAGATTGAATTCTTGTTAAAAGTAAAATTATATCATTTCAGAAAAAGCAGCAAAAGGAGCCGAAGGCACGATGCGTGGAGTGTTCCGCGACATCGTCCAGCGCGAAGGCGTGCTGGGGCTGTACCGGGGGATAACGCCCAACTTCATCAAAGTGATCCCCGCCGTGTCCATATCGTACGTGGTATACGAATACGCGAGCCGGTCGCTGGGTGTCAACATGACGTGATCGCGGTAGCCCGCCATTACCATCATCACTGCGATACAACCTTGTTACATTCTATTTTAAGCATATTAGCAAATTTTTGCATTTGATTGTAACTAGCTCTCCAGTATGTTAAGTTTATTATTTATTGTGGTTTATTATGTGAATGGTAAGCCTCCAGCTAGCGACGCTACCACGGGATGGATAATGTATTGTCAATTCGCGTAATGTTTGCATTAGTTGAATGTTTGGAACTGTGGTTATGTCAGTGCATATTACGGGCCCCGCGATGGGTCCTAGTCTGTGATTACGAGGTGTGAATTTTTTTTAATTTATTTTACTTTGATTTTTCTTTTTTTTTATTTCGTTGACTGCTCACTATTTAAAATACCAGATCGATAAATAAATCACGGTTGAATGCAATTTTACAAGACATAATAAAAATAGATTTTTACCATAAATATATGTTCCAAGACAATATCGTATTTACATTATTTCTGCTGTTCTATATAACTATAGAATTGTTAGAAGTTTACTAGCAAATGTTTAAAAATATAATCATGTTATTGAGTAATCGACTCAAAGTAACAAAATTTAAAGACAAAAAAGATGAAGGTACACAGTGATCTGTGATCAGTAGTATTAAAGTGTTACGTGAACAGAGATTATTTAAAAAAAAAACTGCTGTAAGCGAATTTAGTACAGACAATGTAAAAGTATTTGTATACACCGATACGTAAATAATATATTTTGTGATCACAATCATGCAACTGAATGTAAAAACAAATGAAATGTTATATTTATATTTTTTTACACTTTGATTTATTGTTAATTTTAGTTAAATTTAATCTTTGAATGTCAATGAAATCTTTAGCACTTCTTTATTAATGTTAAACACTTCTCTTGAACTTTATTACGGAACCATCACGTTACTCTATGAATCACTGGTTGTTGTGCATGCTTAGTAATTGTCTTCATTGTACATCAGTCACAAATAATCTCAATAGTTATTAGTTGTAGTTGCAACATAGTCTATTGTAATGTAATACTAGTTTTATCCGTATTTATCATTTATTCAACAAATAATAATTTTTGTCGTTTATTGTTTTAAATAAATTTTTGTGTTCCATATCAATGCTATACATCACAAATGGAAATCATTATGAAATAAGCAAATATTGAAACTATATAGTATTTTAAAAACTGCAATTTCAGCATAATAATGTATTTTTTATTGTATAAAGGTGGATTTATATATTTTAATGTCACATCACACATAAAATCACGATTCTATGCGAATGTAAAAAATAAAATGAAATAAAAATTTTCAAAAAATGCTTTTTTTAGAGTTCATTCATCACATTGATCCATTACTCTTTTAAAGCTTATATATTATAAACGAACATGGATAATTAAAAACATTTTATTGTTAGAAAATTGTTAAAAAAATCCCTAAATATAAATATATTTGGCTTGAAATTACATCTTAATCAAACTTAATGGAATTTTTAGATAGTAAAGCAATTGTTCGTTGTGTTAAATTAATAAAATTAGGTTGCTAGGTCCGTTTTTTGTATGTTTAATGTACATCTGATATATATGTTGTCATCACAACGTGGGAGCATGGTAACACATAAAGTGTAAAGGAGTTTCTTTTTCAATACAGGTTTATAAGGATATTTTAGTAGGCATTTTAGCTAGATTATATTAAAAATGAAATATGTGAGAATGAATTAAAACCAAGCGACAAATATTTCTAACGCTGTATGCTTCAACGTTTCTGTACCTCTTTTCTAAATTCTCACTTATACTGATATACAAATAATTAAAAAAATACTTATAATGTTTCACAAATTTTGTCCAAAGACTTACAATCGATAAATTTTCAATCTCTTATCTTCTTGATCGTTAGATATATATACAGATTTGTCCACTTGTTATTAAACCACTTTCAATATTGCCTTATAATAAGATAAGTGTTTTAGAAAGGATTTTTTTTTGAGATTTGTCGGTTGTAAAATATTTTTTTAATAATAAATTCAATGAATCTTGCAAATTTGAAAGCATCCGCAATATACTAGCTTTATATATTTGCTCCAATAAAATTATGTACCTAATTGTTAAACATAGCATATTGGCTGGGTTTTGTGTACAATTATTTTGTTGAATTGTGTGTTATCAGTTATGTATTAAAATATTAACGGTTGACCACGTCCGTTATTAAATTATTCCTTTTTATTTATACGTTTATTTTTTAATATTAGACATTAACACAGACACAAAAAAAGTTTTTAAAATGTGTTCATGTCATCAGAGTTGACTATCCTTTTATATAATAGTGAAAATACTGTAGTATATAGTTATAATGAAATGTAAGCATCACTAGAGAGGACAGACTTGTATGCAGAATGTTCTAACAAAAGGCACTAACTATCAAAACTCCTTTTTGTATGAAAGAAGTTTATGATGAATAATAAAAAATATATTTAATCTAGATTCAAAGATACACCGAGCTACAAGTTCAGCAGATAGCAGGCATGTTAAATGCGGGTAATAAAATAGAATAAATTGGGATATAATAAACAAAAATAGAAATGAACCAGAACGTGCATATTAAAAAATGTTTTGTAGTACCTAATTTTGTGCTTTACATATATATAATAAATATGCACGCACGCCCGTCATCCAGAGAGGTAAGCAGAGATTATAGATTTCCATTTGGTGTTCCTCGTTTCTACATCCATACATCAAAACACATGCTAGTATGTCACTGATCTGATCGATGTTATTCCTTGGAAAAATATGGTAAACGTGACTGAAAATAGGAACAAAAATAGTATTAAAAGTACTAATTTATATAGGATGCAGAACGAAATTAAGCAAGTTTGAAGGATAACGGAAAAGAGACTGGCAAAACAAATTGATATCGCAAAAGCGAGATGGAAATTAGGGGATATCATAGGCCAAGTTATCTCGATCTCAAGAGGACAAATATATTCGAATAATATTCGTAATTTGATTGCTACCTGGTGCTAATTAGAAACGCTTTTAATTACTCTGTACGAGTTAAGCATTAAATATTATAACTACGCCGTAGGTGTCACTACTTTAGTGAGGTTTTAGTTGAAGTGCGCATGCGTTTTACAGGACAACCCACGTGGCGACTCCTGAAAAACCACCAGGACATCATGGGTGTTGAGAAGGTTGTTTAAATAATGTACGTTCTAATCAATTATCACGTCAACTACATATCGATTAAAATGCATGAAAACACGAAAAGCAATTGTCTTATGCGATCCTCAGGTTCTCCTTAAATTAAAGATGAAAATTTACAAAACCATCATAAGGCCTGCCGTAATGTATTGATCGGAGTGTTGGGGGGTTAAAGGGAGGGATGAAAATAAAGTGCGTGCGGTAGAAATGCAAATGTTGAGATGGATGTGTGAATAGTTAAGGTGCGTAAGGAGTATATTGGAGGGAACTTAAAAGTACCATGTATGTCATCGAAATTATTTATTTAGCAAAGTTTACTTGTTTACTTTACTTTCGCATGCGTGTTACGGGAGGACCACGTGGTGAATCCTGAAAAACTACCAGGACCTCATGAATGTTGAGAAGGTTATTTTAAGTTTTGATATTCGCGTCAATCACGTCTACACGTTGTAAAAGTTGTTTTTACTATTTAAAATTTTATTGCTTATTTTTAATAAAGTTTCTAATATGTCTACTACTATATTTTGCAATTTTTTAAAAGCAATCACTGGCAATTATTACAACTTCTTGAACTTTTTTTCTAATGGTAATATCGCTGAAATTATCAAACCAATCCTAAGAAAATATTAATAGTGTCGTCGCCCCTGATTGGTGCATTCTTTTTTTGGCAAATGAGCTGTCAGTATTTAACACCAACTGTCATTGGACGCAGGAAGAAGGCCATCTGCAACATATACACATTCGTCTTGTCTTTCCTTTTTTAACATAGCACGTGTCGGCGCTGTCAACTTGCTTATCATCGTTTTAAAACTAAATAGGTATGTAATTTTCCTTGATCCTAAAATCTTTTCATATATATATTTATTAGGACATCGGCGAAATAATGAAAAACATGAGCCATTATTAGAAGTTGTGCTCTAGAGAATTAAAAATGTCTAGCGAATCATTACTCATGGCGTTATAACAGTGAATTTTATTAAGAATTGTTTTGTTAATTGTTTAAAAATACATTAATTTCGTTTCTACAGTCGAAGTCCACATCATCATAATGCCATCTGATGCGAAAAAACGTGCACAACAAAAGAAAAAAGAGCAAGCTAGCAACCGGAACAAAAAGCCCGTGGCAAGAGTTACACCTGAGCAAAATGGATCTGGGACAAATGGTTCTGCTGAACGTGAATTAACTGCTGACGGTAAGTTTTTTTTTATTTCTGTTCTTACTTTCGCAACAGTTTTTGCTAAAAATATGTAAGCACAATTTGAAATAGAGTTTTAAAATTAATTTAAAATTTGAGAAAACCGCCATTTTGAGATCGTATGATGCTTGTTTTTAGTTTAAAAATATATTACTAAGTATAAATATCACAGTACACATATAAATAATTTTATTTCCTTCCAAATACAAGATAAATAATTTTATTTCCTCCCAAAAACAATAATTAGCATCCCATTCTATGAAAAAATAATTTCATAAAATAACACATGATGTACAAAGTCCTACATTTTGTGTAAAAGCTAAAATTATTGATATGATGTTTTCTAAATTACTACTTGTAAAATTTAAATTGATGTGTATAAAAATCATTCTTAACTTCCCTATATTTTTAATTCTCCAACTTTTATTCTCTTCTGAATGACTTTAATATAGTAGATTGATTAGTCTTTAGAGAAATTAACAGTATTTCTTACAAAATCATCAAAATTGTTTTAGTGCTTCAACAGTGTGCTTCAACCATAACAAATAGTTAGTTAGGTTCTTTCTATAATATATTATTGTATGAATGTTAAGTATAATATTCTGAATAAATTACAGAGGCATTATGTATGAAGTTGGAGGCAGAGGCTAAAATGAATTCAGAGGCCCGTTCATGTACTGGAAGCCTTGCTGTTCATCCTCGCTCCAGAGACATCAAGATAGCAAGTTTCTCAATCACATTTTATGGCCATGAACTTCTTCAGGATACACTGCTGGAGTTGAATTGTGGACGAAGATATGGTCTGGTTGGACTTAATGGCTGCGGTGAGTAAAATTATTTTACTTTACAGTTTATACTGGCAATCGCACGATAGGAATATTTTTACTATATATTTTAATGTAGCGAAACACTTTCTCCTAAAATCAGGAAATATTGCAATGGCTGAATTTACAGTAGAAACAGGAGGAAATGAGATAAGGCATAGAAAATATTATCATTAGTTACAAGTTTGAACTGGGCATAAATAAATTTGTTCATTAATTAATAATACATGTGTAATTTAACAACATAAATTATGCATAATAAAATGTTATATGAGTAAATAAGTTTAAACAATCTGGATACTATTTATACATATTATGGGAATCATTTATTAACATTTCATTTAACCATTCCAAGCAATTCCAAAGATCTTAATTTTAAATTTTAGCTTTTTTCCATACCTCTTTGTTTTTTTTGCGATTGCGATTTGCGAACTATTTTAGCAAAAATATCCATTTTTATTTTTTGGATTTCATAATGACTGCGCTTTCCTGTTTTATGAAATTATTAATAATCGTAAGTGATGTTAAACATTAGAACAAAAAAGAAAATGCGAAATCATTTGAATAGTACACTATGGAGACACCAGACTCTAAGTTAACACAAAAATTAGATTCTTACATCTCATTCCATAGACTACTGCTATGTTAGAATGATGGTCCATATTGCTGGAGGCATTTATAAACATATCTCACGCCTTTACACCCCAATGGGGTAGGCAGACTTAAAACTAGTGCACCCCATTTCGTCGTATGTTTTACTGTCGCGTTATGTGATAGGGTGCGAGCCTATTGCCATATTGGTCACTAATTCCAAACTCCAGGCTAATATTGAGTAGAAAAAAAAAAACAAATATCATTTTTGACCTACTTGAGATTCCATCCTTAATGGCGGCCGTACCGTATACGTTCGACAGCTGCACCACCGAGGCAGTTATACACTTTCATAGCTGGTATATCGTCAACATCGCGTCATTTCATCTGTTAAAATAGTTATATGTACAGCTTTGTGAAGCGATAAGAACCAATGTTAGCATAAACATTTGCGGAAGTAGACACAGAACGATTCGTCGCCGATGAAATCATTCTAAGAATAGATTTTGAAATAAATTTTATGCCATAGAAAACAATTTTGAGATTGGCGATTTCTTTAATTGAGGTCATGTGTAAATCT
>JAABKM020000025.1:5254706-5282645 GCA_016277805.2 Papilio aristodemus | reverse complement strand
TATATATATTCTAACTGCCTCGGTGGCTCAGTGGTATCACGTATTACCTATACGATACGTCTGCAACGCTGGGGTCTCAAATTCCAATCTCGAGGCGGGCAAAAGTGAAATTTGGGTTTTTGCCCGATATGGCGATAGGCTCGCCCACCTATCACATCATGAAATAAAAAAATATGCGTGCACTAATTGCAGCTTTGCCTACCCCTTCGGGAAATACAGACGTGAGGTATGTTTTATGTATATTCTAGTGCTAAATGCTGCTACAAAATTCGATGCAATATTAAACGGTGCAATAATATACAGGACATAAATTAGCTTCGTAAGAAGGTCTTACATAAACTTAAAAAGGATTTCTTCAATGTTATAAGAAATAAGGATGTCTATTGATTGTAACTGTAGGCAATTCAGAATCTTCAAATGACAAGGATAATGCAATATTATGGCGCAAGATCAAAATCCGAATGGGTTTAAAAATAAAACAACCTCAATCTTGTTTATAAATCGTTACAGATTTATAAACAAGATTATACAATATAACTTTTAAGTTATAAACTACTTTTGGTACGCAAGTGACACGGGTAAGAATAATGTGTTCATTTCAAACCACAGAGGTTATATACGTTTCTTAATCATGTGACTTCTCTATAATAATTTATAAACTTATGTTGGTTTCCCGAACAACCAACGTGATTTAGAAAATCTGATTATAAACAAATAATATTGTTACAATTAAATAAACATAAATGATACTACAATTACCTAAGTTGCAATATACTTCTCGTCTAAAATGTAGCTTCTAAAGAGATTTCTAATACGTTCTATATTCAAAAGAATAAAAAAATTAAGAACAATATATTTATTCTTCCATAATTGACAAAACTGTCACAATTTTTATGTAATTTACGTTCATTTCGTCCAATAAAAAAATATTTAAAGGAATTGGTTTGTATAATTTAAATTATTTCATACAGTATTTACGTTAATGTTTACACGATTTAAGGTTTCGAAACAGTCGTGGGTTTCCAATTATTTAACATTTAGAGTTGATATTGTACTAGTTGGTATTAATTAGAAGCGTGGTGAGTTTAGCCTTCTACAATGTCAAAGAAGGACGATAAAAAAGATGATAAAAAGAAGGATAAGGGCAGTAGCGCTTTCCTTAAGGATTTTCTTGCCGGCGGTATATCTGCCGCTGTTTCAAAAACTGCCGTCGCACCCATTGAACGAGTCAAGTTACTGTTGCAAGTGCAGCATGTATCTAAACAGATCGCTGCGGACAAACGATACAAAGGTATGTCAAAACATTTTCCCAATTTTTCTTTTTAAACCTATTTAATATTAACCGATAGGATTTTGTAAGGAATCCAATCACTTATTGCTTGAACATGCACTCAGATTAGACAAAAATTGATATATCATGCACATGTTCTGGCGAACCATGTACTGCTTGAATTTAGCAAATTTAAAACCTATGTCTCTTAATCGCCTAAAGTAGTAATTACGAGTATTAAAAATATTTTAGATATTAAATGCAACAACTTTAAAGCCCAGTACTATTTGTGTCGTGCTATTGTTGAATATTCCCCTCCAAATTACGCGCAGCTTTTTCGTTTCATCGATACAATCTTAATGAAAAAATTACCTGAAAGTTAAATGACTCTTAATGAAGAAAATCTTTATAAATTTAAATATCGTTTTAGGTATAATGGATGCTATTGTACGTATACCAAAAGAGCAAGGATTATTTTCATTTTGGCGCGGAAATTTAGCGAATGTTCTTCGATATTTTCCAACGCAAGCGCTTAATTTCGCGTTCAGGGATGTATACAAGGGTTTTTTCCTCAAGGGCATTGATAAAAACGTTCAGTTTTGGAGATATTTTGCTGGTAACTTGGCATCTGGCGGTGCAGCTGGAGCGACTTCGTTGTGTTTTGTGTATCCTCTAGATTTTGCGAGAACCAGGTAAGTGAAAACAGTTTACATTTATTCCGCACTTTATAAGTTTTTTTATATAACAAGGGGACAAACGAGCAGCAGTTTCCATTAAAAGGTGATCACCATCACCCATGGACATCTACAAAAAGAGTACGCTGAGTTTTAAGTCGTGTTAAGACGTCTGTTTTTTTTTAGATTAGCTACGGATGTCGGCAAAGGGAAGTCTAAAGAGTATACAGGTTTGATAGATTGCCTCATGAAGACTTTAAAATCCGATGGTCCTATTGGGCTGTACCGTGGTTTCGTCGTATCTGTGCAAGGCATTATTATTTATCGAGCCGCTTATTTCGGCTTCTATGATACTGCCCGCGGCATGCTGCCAGATCCGAAGAATACTCCTATAATCATATCTTGGATGATTGCTCAGGTAACCGATTTTTGATTAGCTACTCTATACAAGTATTTTAATATTATTATACTTAATCCAGAACACTAGAATTCGCGATAAATTGATAAAGGCATCTTTAAGGTGAAATCTGTGCCATTTCCGCCCAGTTACCTTTTGTAGAGCTGTATTGGGAAGGAATCTTATATGGATGAGCTTATATCTTACTACCACTAGTACATATAAGGTTTTTTTATGACAACAAAATTAAATTGTTTTGACAGACTGTAACTACTGTGGCTGGGATCGCATCTTATCCTTTGGATACCGTTAGACGAAGAATGATGATGCAGTCCGGGCGCCCCGTGCACGAACGCCAATACAAAAGCACCGCTCATTGCTGGGCTACTATTCTACGCCAGGAAGGCCTTGGAGCTTTCTTTAAAGGAGCTTTTTCAAACATACTCAGAGGTACAGGGGCGGCTTTTGTGCTTGTATTGTACGACGAAATAAAGAAACTACTTTAAATATCAGACCGTCTTAATCTGTTCCCGTTGGTATTGTTTTAAAGTCGTATTTATAAGGACGTTATATTTAAACCACTATGTGTTCTATATTTCGTCTTTATTAATATATGTCAACTTACAACTTTTGTATGTAAATTAAATATGTGAATGTATTTTCATTTTTATTGGTATTAAAGTGCGTTAAAATATGATTAAATTATTTTATTTTATGTCGCAAAGGAGTGCTACACCTCTCAGGGTCCAGTGGCGCGGATTGCTGTCAGTTTCAAAGTCAATTGAGCCGACATACTTTGCGTCGGTTCTCTGTGGCTTTCTGTAGATGGGGCACTCGTACAATCTGGGATCTTTACCAGCGGTTGTGTTTATTGCGAAAATATATATCACTGGCATTTGCTCGTAAAGAACTTTAGGTTTAGATTCAATGAGTTTGCCGGTTTTACGGTCCAGAGATGCACCTGAAATGTAACCAATATGTAAAATAATTAAGTCCCTTTTGTAATATCGATAACTCATGTCTACAGGTTATCATTTTTTTTGAAATGAACGAATAATCTTAAGCTTATTCAGTTGGGAATATATTGGCAAAAAGGTTTTTTTAAATAATGGCAATATATTTTTTTTTATAGAAATGAAAAATGAGGTTGCAATATACCTTCAAGAAACAAGCCGTAAACGTAGACGCCCTCTGCCGGTCCCTCGTGGACGTCTTCTCGATTGAGCTTCGTTATATGATTTTGTAATACAACAGAGTCCAAAGCCCATCCTTTGTGGCTTCTTGTTACCTCCTGGAAGATGAAACAGATACAGAGTAGACACATTGTCTCTCAATGCAAATAATAAAATTTTCTCGTAATAACAAAAAAGTAACATACTAAATTAAAACCAAAAGTTAAAATAAAGTCGTAGTATTTAAAGGTAGGCGGTAGGCGGTAGGCATATCGGCTTGGTTTTGAGTATTATCAATAATTGAAGAGCATGTATGCGCAGGAGTATGGACGTAGAAGTGAGGTTTATGAGAGAGGGAGAGAGAGTAAATTGAAATTCTTAATCTCTGTCTACGTGATTTATGGAAATTAACAATTAACCTGTCTCATTGCAGTTAGAAACCCTTGTGGATTAAAAAAGCCAGTCATCCAAAATGTGTGAGGTCTGCCATTCCGTAGCCAGGCTCTGTATTGTTGCTCCCGTTCCAATAGCTCAGTGTACCAAAACCCTAAGGTTGCTGATTCCCATGATACCTGATTGAGATACAATGTCTCTTTTTAAATGGTAAAGTAATTTGAATTAATTAAATTCTTTAATAGACTGATGCGATAAAAATTTAGGTTTCTTTGAAAGTCCTCAATGATAACAAATATAAAACGTTGTCAATAAAAAAATACAGTTTTGCTAACTAAATGTATCATTTTACCTGAATAACGTATTAACATTATAGTATAATGATTCCTCAAGGTTTACCACCCATGTATATAATATTTTTTTTCACTTGCATAAAGAAGAAAAAAAATCTAATTACCTTCGACCATTGATTCGGTATTCTCGCATCGTACATAGCATCCAAAGATTCTCGTAATCCTTGACTCATCACGATCGTACCATCAATTGCAAGTTTTAAATCACATAAAGTTGTGAACACTGTCTTGATTACTCTTTGTATTCTATCTATCTCCTGTCTGAAAAAAATAACGGGTAATACGATTAAATGAACTACGAATGTCTTGACTACAAGTCATAATCCTCCTAGACTTTAAGAACGAGAGTATATATGTACCACCCAGCATGTAATACGATGACGTACGTACCTTAGAAAGATATTCATTGGTAAAAATGCCCCCATCTTTTGTAGAGCTTCTCGAACTTCGAAAGTAACATATTGTTTAGGAAGTTTTTCTAACATGTCTTCAGCTAAACGATATACGATACTCTCTCTTGTTTCTCCTCCTTGACTGCCGCCTTCTTTAGGCTGTACACTAAGTATAGTATCCAGAATGTCTTTAGCGCTGTTTATCTGATACGTTATATCTGCGTTACCATGCAATCCAAATACTTCAGGAGTGTCAGTTAAAGGCAACTGGTTGATGTAATCTACGTAGCCTTGTATATTCCTCGTTTGTGGTACTTTGTAACCTTTGTAAAATTCAAAGCCTGGTCTAAGAAGTACATCGCAAAACCAAACGTTAGTAAATGTTGTCAATAAACGTTTGTCGAAATCATCTGTCACCCGTCCACCGTATTGAACCTCTCCAAGCATGTAACATATAGTTGGCCATGATATTCCCTTTTTTGGATCAATTTCATCCAAATGGTTTTGAATAAATTGAACGCTAGCGGCGTAATCCGCCTGGTTAAATTCATATGGGATGTTCCATCCCAAAGGCCCAAATTTCCTTCTTTCTTGAACGATGGTATGTAAAAAGGCAACGGCATATAAAAGCGGAGGCCATTGAGACAGGGAAGAATAATCTAAAGTGTCTTGGGTAATATTTTGGTAAGTTCTTTTCATACTTGCTCGAATGCCTTGAGGTGGTTCGTTAGTGAATTTGATTGCCATTTGCAGTAAACCTATTGGAAAATCTGTGTGCACTTCAGTAGTGAGCCAAAGTCGGAAAGATTCTTGTATGTGCTCAGTTTCAATCAGAGCATCCATAGCTTCGACGCAAAAAGGTAGAGACAAATGAATATTTTGCAATAATACCCAGCCCCCTTCACTCATTGAGTCCGATATCATCTTGCGGGCTACGATTTCCTGACCCTGACCCATTGAGACGGCTTTTAAAACTGTAACAAACGAGGTCAAGTTATATCTTTACTAATACTTTAAATAGAAAAAATCCGCTGTTTGTTTGGAATAAACAGAAAGCTAGCAGCTCTTCAATCAACAAAGATTTCATTTCTTATTTATCTAATTCTATGTTATTTAAATTAATCTGGTATGAGTTCTATTCTATAATTTTTAGAGTAATAAGATAAAATAATTTACCAATATCTTTAGACTTTGCCAATGTTGCAATTTGAGCTGAAGGATCAGACCCGATCGAGAGGATGCATATGAGTGGTGTCCGAGGTTCTGATTCTTGCCAAGTACTTTCGAGGTTTAGGATTCGCCCTTCGCCGTATTCCGCACCGAGCGAATCTAAAGAAAAGTGTTATTTTAATAATCTATACACATTTGAATAAAAAAAAACTGTTTATTGCATAATCATATCATTCACGTATAGCCCAAGAATTCATGTTAAATTTAAAATTTAAAGTTGATTTCACAGAATACTTACCAACAATATACTTCCGTGCCTGTGATAAAGTTCGATCAGGACTCCACGACCTTATTAATAGTAATTTTCGAAAAACATCGAGACTATCGTTGTAACCAGACGGAATAATTTCCTCCTCAGGTTTTGCTTTTTCATACCACACCCGCCATTCCTTTTCATTTGTCGCTATCTATAATTATAATTGAAATTTAAAAAAAGGAAAACAATAAATAGAAAAATAAGAAAATAAGCTTACTTTTTGAAGGACGTCAGAAAATATTTTGAGTTTACTGATCTCCACCAAATTAAGCCAAGTTATATCCAATATCCACTTAAATGGCTTTGGAGTTACAGCATTTAAATCAAGAGACGCACCACCCTTTACAAAAGCCATGAATTCGTCATGTGATATTAGACCTCGATGACAGTCTATTTTCATGGCTAACATTAAAGTAAATAAAGCCTTGTGTCTCTCGTATAAACTACGTAAAGTGAAGGCCCATACTTCATGTGTAAGGTATTTCAATATCAAATTAATTCTTTCTTCGGTAATATTACTTTTCGTCGATTTAGTAATAGAATTGTCAAAAATAGTTAAAAATTGCTTCAATGAATTTTGGTACATAATGTTTACATCACTCATTTCCACAATTAAAAAATATAAAATAGAGCCTCTTGCAGCCACCGCCCTAAATTCTTCTCTAGCTTTGATAATTTTCTTTTCGGTCACTTCCGCTACTATTAACTTTTCATTCACTTCTTCGGCTGTAGTTTTGGTTATCTGTAATACTTGAATTAATGCTTCATCATCGACAAGCGATCCTTCGGATGATGTTAGACGACATAGCAAATTACTTTCCAACTCTTTCATACTTCTTTGATTTTTCATGACTGATTCAAAAAGAGCAACCCGCTCTTCTTCTAAATCCGATTTTTCCATCAATATAACTCGACCCAACAATTGATCCTCCAGACCTTGCATTGTTACAGTGAAATCTATAATCGACGTTTTCGCACTGATTTCTGGTGAGTAAGCAGGGTTTGGTAATTTTGTTGTAATATAAAGCATAAAACCAGGCATAACATCACATTCTTTGTCGCCTACTATTACTTTTTCAATCGAACCAGACTTAATGAAATTCTTTTCTAAAACATTATCTATGACTGGATCTAGTTCCACGCCAACATCTTCAATTAAAAGTGGTCGTCCAAGAGATAAACTATCTTCAAGATGTGTTCTGAAATACTTGTGGTTTAATGAAGTAATTTGAAGTTCATTCGTGCTCTCTTTATTCTTAATCCAATTTTTACCTTGGCTTTGAGGATCAACTAACAGCGGGTAGGAGCTGGACTTTGTAACAATTAAAGCATTTTGTACAGAAAGTTCATCGTTCGGGAGACCTTGAAGAGTCCATTCTGATATAGTGGCACTTTCCACCAACATATTTGTAATATTTAAATTATCCGTGACGGGTATATGTTTGCTCTGGAGAATTCCCATCCAGGTGTTGAACAGACTATTTCTAAATTCTTGATTGTATGGGCCACAATATGATAAGAACCCCGTTGCTAGTACGACATCACCAACCAATCTACCTAATTGTTCTTTAAAATCTTTACTTTGTTGAGTCCATCTTATTTTTTCACCCCCTAAGCCATTTATCAACGCGGTAGCAGCTGTCATTTTCCTCAAACAAACATTAGCGGCATCTGTAAGTTGTTGTTTCTCAGATACTGCTGATTCATACTGCTCCTTGACTTTTCGTAGCGACATTTCTCTCTCTTCCAGTTGTCTTTCTGCAGATGCTAAATCTTCCATAGCAACCTTTAATTATAAAATGTTATTATTATTGAATATTTACCTTAAGCTGTACTTTTCGTTATATTAATAAATTAAAACTATATACAGACCTTTAGTCTTGCTTCTTGTAATAAAAGGTTTGCCTTCAAGGGCAAAACTTCTTTGTTAACGCTGTGAAAGAAAGCCATTGCTTTTGTCCAGGAAAGTAGACCAGCAACGTCACCACAAACACGTTTAGCGGTATCCATATTATAGTCTTCCATTTCGAAATACGGAACTAAGTGTTCTACCATTTCGTTATTGATAATATCTTTTGGATAGTTTTGTAACTGTAGAAGAAATGTTGTACTAGCCATCATCTGTAAATAAAATAGAAATGGTAAAGTTTCATTACATGGAATTATAATGCCTTACTTTAGACTTGATAGCAACCTTAAGTGATTCAGCCCATGATGGTTTTGGACAAGGTGCAGCAGTATCGGGTATTAACGGATGTAACCTGCGTTGAAATAAAATAAGCACACAATCCATAATTCTCATAATAAGATGAGGTGGTCGGCCTAATTTTCTGACAGTTGCGATGTGTGCTGGCTTTATTGTATTAAGTGCAGCTTCCGCTTCTTCGAGCGCCGGTTTCGCTGCTTCTAATTTTATTTCAGCTTTCTCTTTTTCTTCAGCAATGTAGGCTACTAAAGCTTCTGCTTTTTCTTTTACGATTTGTACTTGATTTTTGACTATTTCTGCTTGCATAGCTCTTTCAGTAACTTCAGTTAGAACTCTGTCGGCTTTTTCTGATGCTAAAGCTAAGTCTTGCTCCATTACAGCTAAATCTTTCTTCAAAACTTCAACAGAAATCGAAGCCTCACGAAGTTTTTCTAATCCAGTATCCATTCTTAATGCTCCGTCACCTAGTTCTTTTTGTTTCATCTGATATATAGTTTTGTAACCTCCTATGAAGCTAAGGTACGATTTCGGTGTGACATGTGAAGATCTTCGAAACCTTTGAAAATAGTCCGCTGATACTTTAGATACAACATCTTGAATTGTCCCTAGGACTGTTACTAATTCTTTTTTCACTTCTTTCGTGCATTCTATTTCGAATTCTGATAGGAAGTGGTCCGCGACAGACACAAGAGCATCTTTTGGCCAAGGTTGAAACCAATCGATGGTACAACCAGATATAAGTGCAGGAAAACGTAAAGCTCGATACCGAAATGCTTCGCTCACCTTAAACAAGTACAATAATTTGATTAATTATATGAATATTTGCAAAGATAATAGTTAAAATTAAACGAACTTACAGGCGAAAAACATAATACAACGTGAAGGTTTTGACAAGTTCTGTTAAGGAAATACTCCATTACTAATTCATTAGTTAATGTTCGCTTCTGGTTTTCTCTCTTCATAATAGGTGTTAGTTCCGAAATAATTTCTTGCTGTTCATCTTTAGTAAATAAATTAGATATAACTCCAGAAGATAATATGTTGTTTAAATATTCCAAAAATCCTTCTTCTTTAATATCCAAGTCAGTAAATATGAATGTAGTTCCCTTTCCCTGCACTCCACATGATCTGTATAACAATTTAAGGTCTTCTAAAAAGTTTCCAACGTTGTATGATCGTGTTAAAGCTATTTGGAAGGAACGATATCCAGCAATAAATGTTGATAGTTTCGTCAGTGATTGCTTCCCTGAGCCTCCTACTCCCACTAGCATAACATTTCCTCTCGGGTGTCTTATAACTCGAGATATTTTTACTAAGTGTAGCATCGCGTCGGGGAAAAATACTAAATCCATTCCAGAGCCTCTGACCATTTCATTGAATTGCGAAAGGAACATGTCTAATCTGTCCCGTAATTCGTTAAAATCGAATACTGGCTCATATACTTTTGGCAATTCCATGTCAGCATCTTCACCTTCCTCGCCAGTTGGTTCCGGTGCATCCCTTAATTAAGAAAAAATATCGTTAATTTGTAAAATGCTAGAAAAGCAAAGAAATTACTAATTTGGTACTTGCCTCATAAAATCCACAAAGACTGGATCTTTTTCCATCATTTTTTTGTATTCTACGCCCAAAAGTTCCGAAGCGATGTCATATAATGCATTATTAAACCAAGTTTTATCAGCTTGATGCGTAAATCTGTCGGAAAACACACGCGAACATTCGTGTTTCCATAAAAGCATAAGACACTTTTCCGATTCGATTACCGTAGGCAAGGTTCCAACCATACCCTGCCAAACCCTAGATAAATCTCTTAAAGAAAATACATAATGGAACTTAGCTGGTGTGGGTAATAATTTCTGCCGTGTTCGCGTCCATAGTTCTCTTGTTAAAGGTATGACACGTTTTATAAGAGATCTTACTTCTGCAGTAAATCCTCGTTTGATATTATAATGACCTTCGCCTATAACTTTAAAAATTTTGTCTATTGATTCGTTGTTTGGCAGGGGGCAATTGAATATTGAAAATTGCCTTTTCAATCGAGATGGTATATCATTTCGTCCTCCACCTAAAAAATTAACACGTAAAAAAGAACGTATATGTAGTTAATAAAAGAAAAATCAATGGTAGGAAATATACCTGGCTGTCCCATAGCACCTAAGAATTGAATATCAACGATTGTAGTAAAATCTCCAGGTTTTTCTAAACTGTAAAATCCTCCCATGCTCATCGTTTGTCTTACAATTTCATTTGTTATTTGATCACCCCATTCATTTATTTGTGGTAGATTTATGTCATCTATAAATATTAACATTTTTTTACCTCCTGGTGGACCAAAAGTCATACCACTACGTTTTTCCACGTAGCTCTCTATAGTTTTTTGAAATTGGTAAGGACTCGTAGCTGAGGAAAAATTAAATGATCGACCCATGAATTGTTCGGGATTAGCATTCTTCATGTAAGCTTTCATCATAACTGTTTTTGCTGAACCTTGTTCACCTAAAAGAAGTACTGCTTTCCCCTGTTTGGCTATACAATGTATAAGGTAATTAATTCTCACGTTATCTATGATTGGGACTAAGATACTAGAGTAATCAGGCGTTGCTGTATCAGGATACTGATAGTTAGTCATCAAGTCGTCCCATAACGCCCATTTACCAGGATGTTTCACATAAAAGTCAAATACTATACTCGATTTGTTATTTGGATGTTTCGGTAATTCCAGGGTATCTACGAAAGATGCCTTTATATGTTTGTCAAATCTAGCTCTATCGTCTGTTTCAAGAAGGGATCCAAATCCCCATATTAGTGCAAAAATATAAATTTTATGCAAATGCTCATGAGTAAAGAGCATAATTTCTTCTGATTTTTCCTTTTCTTCTTCGTCATCTAAGTCACCATTTACAGATTTATTTGCCGACGGTTCTTCTATTTCCACTATCTGTGGCGGTATTAAACCTTCTAACAAATTAAGCATTTGAAACACGATATTACTCTGAAGTACTCGCATACTGAATGTTAGATTCTGAGTGCACCATGTGTAAGTATTTAAAAAAGTCTGTTCAAATAGAGCACTGAAAACTTCTACTTCCCTCTGAGATCGTGTCATAAGCCATGCGCTAAGAACTGTAACAAAATTTAGTTTTTAGTGTTTTATTTGAATTATGATTATTGTCCACAAAATCTTAAGTGTTTGGTATGTGCAATTTTTTTACCTGGTTCCCAATCCAATCCCGAAGAGCTCATGTAAACCATTCCGTTTCGAGAAACTGTCGCTGGAGAGGCATTATCAATATTTTCTGGTTCGAAAATAATTTTTGAAGTTGGAGACATTGTCAATCGGTCACCATTTGCTAAAGTTAATGTCTTATTATCATCGAGAACTGAATTCAAATTTTCAATCCATATGCTGTCTACTGGGCCATCTAAGACCAACCATATATGTTCGCCCGTTTTAATTTTCAATGTTTTTCGCCATAAAGCAGAGAATATACCGTCGGTCCAGTCGTTTGTAGCAACGTCCAGACGCCCAAACATTTGTGCCGCTGTTATAGCTTTGGGATTCATACGCATTTCTCTGAAAATACAATTATTTTCATATAAGCGTGCGGCGAGTTAAATATTTTTATTTCTTCATTACAGCATCATATCCAATTTTACCTGTGTGGGTCTTCTATGTTAGATAAAGCAGTCATTAGCGTGTGTATACAAGTTGTTTTACCAGCTCCTGGTGGCCCGAGAATCATAATTCCATGTCGCACCCTTTGTGTCTCGTAAAGCTATAATGTAAAAAGATATTTAAACAAAATTTTCACCTTGTTTAAGACTAACAAATACTGCAAATGTTTTTCTTCATATTCAATACTTTTTTTATTCAGTTTCCTCATAGACAAAGAAATTATGTGGTAAGCACCTGATTACAGGCCATTAAATTTTGTTGGTGTCTGTGTACTTTGTTAAATATGCTATAGAGAAAAGACAGACCTTTTTCCTCAAGTCTCAGTTTAAGTATTAAGTTAGCACTTGTTGTTCGGTTTATAACATAACTAAAGATTGAGATCGGAAATGTATGTAATTATAATTCTAAATATAGTTTTATTTACCTGTATAATTTTTAACACCCATGGCGGATGATAGATTAAATTCTCTTGGTCGACTTGTTTCTTTATCGCGTCTTCTAGTTCAGGGTATGTGGTTTTTTCTAGTACTTGATTGGGGAAAAGATCGGCTACTAGAGAAATAAATAGCGGCTCGTCTTCGTCAATTAATTTTGATAAATTCATATCCCGTAAGACGCGCATTACAATTGTGCTTTCATTGTCTTTAGAATTGACACGCTTCACTGCGCCTAGAGTTCTTAACACTGAGAGAATGTTCCGAAGTCCGAAATCATAGTGTACCTAAAAATATATATTAATATATTTTATAAATTTATAACATTACAAGTAATACAGTAATTATTCATTAATTAAAATTAAACTATTATTAAATATGTATCTTAGTAATCCTTTTTATAAATTTAATTAAATAGTAAAAACAGGTCTGAATAAGTGTTATATTAAGAAGAATAAGTAAGTGCCTTTTTGCTGCCGGCATAAACAATACTGTTGTTATTTATAATAACTTTATATGAATATCGTAAAATTAATAACAGACCTGCTTAGTTAGTTGTTCTTCACATAATTTGTACAGCGTGTAAAACTTTCGAGCGAGTGTAATATTTTCAAGAAAACCGCAGGAAGCCAATTTTACTCTTATAATGATTTGTCTGTCAGGCACCATCATAGCTACCGTACGAAACTGTATCTTCAAATTTTCTGGTAGCTCTTTACGTCCAGCATAACCGGGATTCTGAAAACAAAATTTATACGATTCAAATTCAATAATAAAAAAACGACTTTATACTTTCTTTCTTGCATAAAATTTGTTTGCTATCGCTTTTTATGAGTTATCACAAATATGATATCCTACGAGAAATTGAGTATTTTTTATACAAGTATATTACTTTTTTTATCAATATTATTATCATTTCAAGAAAGATCTCATTCATAATACTTGCCACTCTGTTGGTTGCTACGGATGGAAATAGTGTTTAAATATTAGGTAAAAATTGTTTCATCAATGATTATGCGGTACGAATATTAGATATTCAGTGTCGGCTTATTTTAAAGTAAAAGAAAGAAGAGTCTATTAAGTCCAAGTAGGATATGTCCAATAAAACTAGAATCTAAGAATTTGTTAAAGATAAAATTGTGGTTTTATTATTTCAACTGTCACTTTTCTTGTCTAAAGGGTTGCGTGATAAATTTAATTATATGCACATTTATTTAATATTATCTGCACATTTACCATTGTAATAAATATTCCAAACTCCGGGCACATGTCCGACATATCTCCGTCTGTGAATAAGAAGGTCTTCTTCTTTTCCTTCTTAGCGGCCAGCACGACGGCGACTTGTTGCGCTGCAACTGACAATACTGGCAGCTCGATGCGATTGAACTCATCAAAACAGCCCCAAGAGCCCGATTGTGCCAAGCCTTTATATATACGACCTAGACCCCTAAAAACAAAAAGTAATAATTTTAAAACAACTTAAAGTTCATGCTGAGTATTGGTAGGATAATTGGTAGGATAATTTCAATACCTTTATAAGCCAACACAAAAATTATAATCTATAATATTCGATAACGAATATAGGTAGAAAGTTTTTATGTTTGATATATACTAGCGATCCATCGCGACCTTTCTCAAGAAAGTTTCAGCTTTTGGCTACTCTCGAATTAAAAACCTTTTAGTGAAAGCTGCATTAAAATCCGTTGTGTAGTTTGAAAATGTACAGATAACGAGAAACGACTTTGTTTCATACGTAAAGATGAAGATTATACCTGTAATCCATTTGATCAGAACAGTTGAAGACGACGACATATTTCGCCAAAGTTTTTCCCATATCTTTTACGGTTTCCGTTTTGCCCGTACCTGCAGGACCACAGGGCGCTCCGCCCATACTCATAGCCAAAGCTTGGGCTAATGTTATGTAGCACCTGAAATTTATTACATTATATATTTACAAGAGGAATTTAAACGCTAGCAGCCGACAATATTACGATAAGCTTCTATGCGCTCAAGTACGTAACCTAGAAGGGTAGGCAGCGGTGCACTTTAGTGCCACCCACAATTCGCCGTATATTTTTCCGTCCCATAATGTGATAGGGGGCGAGCCTATCGCCATACCGAGCACAATTTTCAAACATCTGGTTAATATCAAAGTTGAAAAAACCCAATATCATTTTTCTCGATCCGGGAATCGAACCCAGGGCCTCAGTGTTGCAGCTGTACCGTATACGTGATACGTGATACCACTAAGCCTCCGAGGCAGATATATATAATTTGATCTCCATAAGTCCTTCTGGGACGTCCAACATTTCCTTTCACTAGTTCCTAGACGATGTACACACTGTTGAAAATTATCCATCACAAACCTATTGGTGACTAGGACAGATAGTCTATTCGGTTTTGAATCCGTTTATATGAATTTCGTCTATAATAAGCGATTGTTCTTTTGTTAATTTTTAAAGGTAAACAAAAATATTTACCTATCTGTTAAAGGTGTGATGACAAGTCTTTCAGTACAACCTAAATACTCATTTTGGTACGCGAAGGTGACGTCAGTTACTGAGATCCACGTCTTATCTGCGTCCTCCTTAAAGTAGAAGCGACATTGTTTCAGCCACTCGAAGTCATTCGCTGATCGCACGTTAAGACGGCACTGTAAAGTTACAAAACAATTATTTAAAAATTATAATTAACTCCCTAAATAAACTGATCAATAATGTACCGTTTGTGATATAGATTTTTATTTCAGATTGTATTGTACGTATTAAATGAGTAAATGTGGGTTTTAAAATTTATTTTTAAAACAAAATTGTGCTAATTTTGTTCTTACAGACTTTTTAATCATAATTATAATATTGTAATTTTTGTATTCTCTTACCAACATATCAAATATGTCTCTTTGATGGACGTGTATAGTGATCAGGGTTTCAAATTTGATGCGCTCAATTTTCAGCAGGTCTCTAGTCGTTTGGTCGATGAGCGTGTTAAGAAGTTCCAAAAATTTGTTGTTAGTTTCCATCATTATCTTCTTATCTTGTCGAGCTTGCATCAGAGCGAGTTCTGCATCTCGCGTCCAAATAATTTGTATTCCTAGGAGTCCCACCTATATACCATAAAGATTAGTGTATTCTTTCAATAATTTGCTTTAATCGAAGATAGGTCGTCCTCAGAGAAGGTTTTTAAACATTTTTTTATATACATTTAACATCGCGTTAAAAAATTTAATTGAATTTAATAGTGTAATATCATCTATAATGGACATATATATTAAAGTTCACGGAATTTTAAAAGATAACGTAACATAACGATACGGAAACAAAAAAAATCCATTTGTTTTAATAAAAAAATTAACTTTAAACTTACCTGAGCAGGCATTTTATCGAGAAACAGTAACAAGTTAAACGACGGATCATTTAGAACCGATACAGCGTTACGTATAATCGAGTGTAAGCTACTCTGAGCGGATTGCAACAGTGAAGTCAGCCAAGTTTCTACAGAACCTTCCGCCCGTACCGGTCTCTCGAGCTTGATCTCCTCACCTTCTGATGACACGATCGCTATCATTTTATTGTACTCTATGGAAAAAACCATAAATATAAATCAGAACAAATATTAAAGTTAGTACTCTTAAAATTTCACTTGTACATTCAGATGGTACTTAGTGAAAAAAACGTACATACAATAAACTTACCAATATCATGGAATTTCACATATCTGATGTTATCAAATATAGATAATAAATGATTTTGAATAGTATGTGAATCCGAAGCTTGTCCTAGAATCTCAAGAAGCGCTGGATCTGATACAAAAAAGAATCTAGGAAACATAGTTCTCTTCTTCTCCAAATAGCCACTTAGACTTTTCTGGCAGAGTTCAAGTTGCTCCTGCAGATGAGGCAGGAGTTGTCGCAGAAGATCATCTCCAACACAACAGGAAACAACGCCCGGCGTCTCATGGGCTCGTTGCATAATTTTTTGCCACGATTTATCAATTTTAGAAAAACGCTTGGCTTCTTTTGGTAGCTGTTTCGCGATATCACCACCAACGAACACCGCCTCTAAGTAGACCCACATATTTTGAACCAACAGCCATCTTTCAAGAATCTCGTTTGTGCTCTGTAAGTCGTACAACCACTGTTGTATCTGCTTTCTGAACGGTGCATTGTATCTGAAGAAGATAATATTGTATTTAGTCTTTCTATAATATTTCACATTTATCGTCGTGAAATTATACGACGATAAATGAAATTAATTTATCCTGGGATAAATTAATTCAGTCCACACACAACCTAACATAGAAGTAAAATGTTAGGTTTATTTACCAAATAGTTTCATGTCTTTACCTGTTGGACAAAAGGGATCCTAAGATCATGAGACTATCTTCCAGCTGACCAATTGTTTCCGCTGTGGTGTCGCCTCGTAGAAGCAACTCGCCTCGGTTGTTGAAAGTTTGGAAAGTCAACTCGTGCACTGACCACTCATTGGTGACTTGACGCAATTTTGCTTCGATGTCCTTTTCTTTCATCGCCGATATGCAGATATCCTGCATACATGGTGCACAAAACGATAAAATCATTTCACATATTTTCAACATTTTGTTGTCAAACTATTCCTAGATGCGCAATATATCTCTCATCCTGTAAATGACTACCACTTAGTTATATCCTCCTGGTACTTCAGCTTGATAAAGTTCGTTCAACGGTCCCACAGTACATGCGCAGTTGACACCATCGCAATGAATGAAAGAATGGGCAGTGTTTTGCTTCAACAAACTATTCAATCACAATCGATGTTTGCTTGATGATTGTTTACATCTTCAGTGTTTCTTTTTATTAGTCACTTCAGGAGCATTGTTACGATAATAAAAGATGTTTCACAGTTTCACAAAACATGGAATGGAGATGAGAGATCTAGTGATTGCAAAGGGAATCAGGCTTTCGGATAACAAACAAGTAACCTATACGTAGCGGTTTTCTGTAAATCTCAGCTAAACCTGTCTGTGTTTAATTTAAAACTGTGACAGATATTTAAAAATACTGGCTTCGATGATATTGAATATATAAATTGAAGTAAAAAAAACCACATTGACATTAAACAATTTTTTTGAATATTTGTTAGTGAATATCTAACCTACGAATAATGTGGTTGTGAACATCATGGGAAAAGAAAACGGGGTAGAAACTGAGTCTACTACGAAATCTGGCTAAAACTATAAAAAATAATATTCAAGGATTACCTCGATATCCTCTTTGTTCTGTAATAGAGGTGCTTCTAAAATATTTTTCAAGCAAAAGTCTTCATTATCGAGTTCAAAATTGTACTTAGTGACTTCCATGATTCGTTGCCAGTGACGTGGTTTCATCGCTTTGTTTGCCATTAACTCGAGAAGTGGACACATGTCGTTGAAATCATCAATGGTTTTCTTCAATGCGTAGAACGCCGGCCATTCCTTTAACCTAACATAATCCATTTAAAATATGATCGTAAAGATTATAAATCATCATCATCATCATCATCATATGAGGCACTACAGCCGCGGGTGGGCCTTGGCCTGGTCCAGTAAATCCCTCCATACGATCCTGTTCTGGGCTTTCTCTTTCCAACGCCTGACGCCGATACTTTTGAGATCTCGTTCGAAGATTATAAATACTTTAATAAATTTAAAATATTATCCAAAACTTACTTTGCCTTAGTTTTGACATAAGATGGACTTAAGAATATAAAAAGTAGTTTTTTATATAGTAAAAATTTATAAGTGGTGATGGAACATAACGAAACACAAAGAAATTTAAACTTACCCTTTAGGTAATTTCCTACATCTATTTTGAAATTCCATAAGTTCATTGTTGATTTCTTCAATATTCACCTCGCCCCAAGGTATGTCATAGTAACTACTCACTCTATCAATCACGTCATTATAAAGCTTGTATAACTTTTGGAGAAGATTTAGTTCTTTCCTGATTTGAGCGAGTTCCGGATACTCGGTGTGAGGTAAGCCAAACAATTCTTCTCCGTTTTGATAAGTCTGTAATTTTCTCCACATTCCGTCGAATCGATTCTGTTCAGATCGTTAAGAAAATGATGGGTGAGAACACGTTTATTAATATTTTAATAGATATCTTTCATCAGACGATACAATGAATAATTATATTTGAAACTTATTTTCTATGATGTCTTGGTATTTCACCGGCCAACCTGGCCCATTCGTGTAACAGATGCTGTTAGTTGCAGTATCTACCACTGTAAATTTTATAAATCGAAGTTGTGATTGTCAATGAAGCAATGCAAACGAAACTAAGTTTTCACTTTTAAGGTAGATAAATTGGTATATATATTTGTTATTCATATCTTTAAAAATTACCTGAAATAATATCAACCGATCGGAAGCCTCACGGGGACTCAAGCCCGGCTGCATTGGGCCGGCGTGTCGGTATTCATAGCAATAATCAGTGTTGTCGTCGCGGAACCTGTCCAAGTTGTTCTTGAGGTCATCTTCGAACTGAGGCTGCATCTTGAGCAGCTGCACGTGAGAGCCAAGCGCTGTAGCTTGCAACTGTTGCCAAGTGTAACGCAGGTTGTCAACTTGTTCCATATCCTCTTTACTCACAGGGAGCTCGTAACGAGTAATAATGTTAAACGCTTCCTAAAAATTAATATCTGGTTAAAACATTTAAAATGATTTTTATACAGTTAATTATAAAATTTGATCTCGTTCTTAAAGTCTCTAATATAATTTTAATGACTATTTTAAACTCTCAAATCTGGCTAAAAATGTAAAAAAAATTTAAGCATTTTCAAAAATCTATACATTGCATTTCCTTTTAAAGTCTTACCTCGACCGGATCAATTTTAAGTTCCATATCAACTTCTTGTTCTCTAATTTTCTTCAACGTTTCCATTACAGTTCTAACATCGTCTAAATCCCTTATGGGTCTTTCCAGTTTGCGCTCCAAATCGTTCATTATCGCGTAAACATAGTCCATTTCACGTTTGTACTTTTTACGCATCGCTTGACTTATTCTATATGTACCATCTGAAAAATGATATTAATAGAAAAAATGGGACGCCCAAAGTTTTTAATAAAATTACTAAATCTAAGTTTAATTTGTTTATTTTCAAAAAAGCCAGCTTAGTTAAATTTATATTGTATTAAAACAAACTAAATATTTTGTCCATATATTACGTAATTCAACATATTTATTAAAAAAAACATTCGATTTTGAATATACTTCAATTATATATTTATTTTATATGCAATACCCTATAATAATACCCTGCCACCTAGAACTTACGTAAATAAATATAAATTATTTTTCGGTATTACAAGTTCTTTACTTAGTTAATATTTATTATATTAATTTAAGTTATGGGATACTTAAAAATAACCTTCTACTCACCTGACCATGTTTATCCCAAAAATTGATTGTAAACACTTATAATACTTACTTTTAAGCTCTGTGTTTAAACCTAGCTTCAGTTTTTCAGTTGATACGGCCAAGCAGTTTCCTATAATTAATACATCCGGCTCCGTATAAAGCTTTACTTCCAGTTCACTATGTCTTTTCAGGGCAACTTCAAAATCATTTAAATTCCATGCTAATAATTGACGGAGAGTTTTCTCGCATTTCCATAAATAATGATATGGCCTCCAGCGTTTTACAAGAGTATTAAGTTCCTAGAATATTAAATTCATTTGTACATGAATATTATTTATCACATTATTGATATGAGATATTTTGTATATTATGTATATGTATATTATACAAACAAGTTAGATAACTCGTTTGAAGTAACTGTCTTAAAAGATTAATGCGCTTCTAAACTATATCATAACGAATATATTATATGTATTATATGTCGATTAAGCAAATAGTATCACTTACAACTTTAACATTCTGCGTACACGAAGACAATAATGACAAAGTTTTGACAATCTCTTTATTCTCCATAATATGACTGTAAAAGTTTTTCTGCTGCAACGGAAACACCGGTTTCTCCTCTGATTCCAATCTGTAGTACTTTTTCTTTTTTATTTTCGCCGCTTCGGTAATTCTCAAAGATTTCGTCGCCATGTTGTTTACTGATTGGACCTGTTCGTCAAGCTTGGTCACCACTCCGAGCAGCTGGCTCGATGGATTGCCCGCGAGCTTCTTCCAGCTCACCTGCATGGTTGGAAATACGCGTGCCCAAAGACAGAAACAAGCATAGCAAATTAAGGTATAAAGAAAACAAAAAAAAATGTGATATTTACAGAGAAAAATTTAAAATATAATAAAGCACATCGAGTGCACAGCAAATTGTTTATAATGAGGAAGCAAATTGATGCAAAATATTTAAAAATATTTGCGGACGAATACACCATGGAAATAACAGAAGCGTGAAGTGCCATATTCCGGACGATACAAGACAATTAACAACACAAGTTGGAAGAACAAAAGTATATTAATATACCTTGTAACATTTGTTCATCTCTACGAGTACTTATTTGAAAAGTAACTATAACTAATTATATAATGTAAGTTTTTAAAATAAAGTATCGATGGTCACAAAACGTGACTTTTGCGGGCATAAATATGGAGAAAGCAAGGGCGAACAATTAATATAGTTTAAGTGTATGTGACCTAAGACTTCAAATTTAAAATTATTAAAAATGTAATAAGTAACGTAGTGTTAACAATAAAAATAACGTCATTAAGATGAATTAAAATTGTCACTTTTATCTCATTTAACTACCAAAATCTTAAGTAATATTTTATAGTTTCATTTTATTTTATTTTTTTTTTGAAAATACACACTAGAACTGCCTGTTTTCGGATTTGTTAAGAAGTTTCAGAAATTTAAGAACATTTTACCCTGGATGATTTTCCCCCACTCCATTGCGAGACGCCTTTTGATAGACAGGAGATGTGTTTTCCAGCAAGAATTAAAACCTCTTGTATTTCGTCCAATGTTGGTTTGACTGACACGTTTGGTATCATCAGTGTGGCTTGTAGTAGAAACAATGGTTTCTTTTGATGACCTAAATAAAATAAAAAAAGTAGACATATTATTTAATATTTAATTTATTTTTACTAGCAATGCCCCGCGGTTTCACCCGCGACTTTTTACAAAACTTAATAGCAAAATAACGTTAAAAAAAGCATTTTCGATTTTAATCGCTCCTAAGTTTCATAGCTTCATATCATATAGCCTAGGACACGTCGTAAGTCGACAGTAAAAGAATTTTTCAAAACCGTTTTGTAATGCCTAAGTTTATTGCGTTTAAACAAACAAACCCGATGCTTTTAAAATAACTTAAGCCGTGTGCAGCTGTTTCCCATGATTTCATCATGACGTCAGCCCATTTTCACCAAGAAGGTCTTGCAAGTGAGCAGTATAGTTATATTAGGCTTGTCAAGTACTCCGCCTTCCGCAGCGTTTCATAAGGTTTACATAAGAAAAAAAAAGGATGGAGATACAGTCGATGATACAAATGACTACCTATAAGCCCTGCTATCCTAGTACTCGTCACATGTATATTAACCTACACGGGACCTATCGGGACCTATCTACGAAAAAATCATGTTTCTTTATATATCAATTATATATTGTTTATATAAATTAAACCGTATCAGATGGCGATAATATTTACTTTCGTAATTAAACTTACGTAAATGTAAACAAAAATTACGTAATATATATATAAAATATAAAACTAACATTACATTTAATGTAAGTTTTAACATGACGTGAATTTTGAGGCAAGTAATGTAAAATTTTATTATGTAACACCATTCAATAGTGTCGCCAATAAGAATCAAATAAATTAATTATATTTTTTATTTGTAAATTACGATAGTTCATTTTTCGTTATACGTAATTCGTGATACCACTGAGCCACCGAAGCATGGCTTTGGCTTTTTCCCGCATGCGGATAAATTTTCATGAAAATTTTACCCGCAACTGTACTAGGCTATCAGAAAATACTGGTAGTTTTACTCTGAATTTAATTTTTATCGTATACGTCCTTATTACCTACGCAGTAAAGGCTAATTTCAGGATTGCTTCAAAGTACGCATGCGTTTTTCGAAACGACCACGTGGTGATTCCTGAAAAACTACCAGGACCTCATGAATGTTGAGAAGGTTGTTTAAAGATTGTATATTTACGTCAACTATTTAACATTCACTTGCCCTATTTATTTTAAACAAATATTTCTTTTCTTTCGGTCTGTGATTATGGGCATTATTTGATTACTAAATCATTTGTTCCAAAAATACACGATCTTGCAGAAGAAAACGCAGAAAGAATCTCTTACGATAGGTATTAATTTAATAATAATATAAGATTTCTTCTGTAAGTACGAATATGTATAGCCTTTCTACGAAAAGGATTAGATAAGAAAACTTTATTAATTGTTCGACCATTGGAGCTTTTCCGTGGATTATTTTTGGAAATTTTTAACTGTAGTTCTACAATGTCATCGCAGAGTGATGGTGTGTCCTTAATATAGTGAAATTAAGATTAAATGAATGACTGATCTGTTGACGCATATACTTACATGCATACGTCATCGCTAAACGTATGTTTAGCGATGTGTCGTTTAAAGTGCGCATGCGTCTTACGGGACAACCACGTGGTAATTCCTGAAAAACTACCAGGACATCATGGATGTTCCGAAGGTTGTTTAAATATTGAATATTTGCGTCAAACATTCAATGATGGGGTGAAAACGAAATAAAACGTGAATTATCTCAATCTTTTTCTTGATCCATTGTAATCTTGGTACAGGTATTTTGTGTTGGAGTGTTTTTATGAATACCTTATGGTATATTTTTGTTCGATGTTGATGTATGATTAAAGGCTTATTAACAGCCTTTTTGATAAATATATTTCAAGTGAAAAGCTCTAACAGTTCAACCATTAGAACTTTCTGCATGGGAATAATTTTAGGAATATCCCATAGCTTTTTCATGTTCTTGGAGAATACTTCTAGGCATTTACTACCTTATAATACCAATGACAATTTTTCTTTTTGCCGGCTTAGCTGGAAGAAAAGTCATTATGAGTTAAACTCGCCTGGGCCCATTCTGTTGTAATCTCAGTTATTGTAATTTTTGTTGTGTTGTGTACAAAGCTTAATTAATAATAAAAACAAATACGTAAAATTTCACATTTCACGATTATCTTATTATATACGCTGTAAAGATTACTTTAAAGGTCTTTTATAACAACGTGGATATGATTGAAGTACGCATGCGTATTACGGGACGACCACGTGGTGAATCCTGAAAAAGTACTAGGACCTTATGAATGATTAGAAGGTTGTTAACAGATTGCATATTCACCCCAATTATTCCACGTATTGATTAAAATACAGACACAAGAACTTAAACGTGGTGTTTGTTGACCTCGAAAAGACGTATCATAGAGTTCCGGTGGGTTTCTGTGGTGGGCTATATTAAATAAAAGCGTGTGTTTGGAAAGCACGTATGACTTGTAAGTTCAGTCATGTGTAATACGAAAAAAGTACTAACAATGAAATAAAGAATCGCCATCGACGTCATCTCCGCCGACATGCGTCTACTGCTGGACCTAGGCCTCCCCATTGATAACCAAACAAATCGGTCCTCACCCTTTCTTATACAGTAGACTACTGCAACTTTTGATCAGATCATCGGTCTATCTTGTGGAGTGCCTACCGACGCTTCGACGACCTATAAGTGGCCCTCAAAAAAGTAAAGGTATCAACAAATATATACTAAATCGTCCAGCCTTACTAGAGTAGCCAGATAGATAAATTAAAAAAAATAATAATATAATCTCAAAAGAAAATCTCATAATCTCTATTGGAGATTTTTTTTGAATCGGCAGAGTAATATTTGAATTTGTCTGAATTAATATTTTTTTTTGTTTAAAATTAAATTTTAAGAATCAGACAAGGAAAAGGCCACATTACATTACGGTAACCAAACCAAACTATAGGAACTACAGCGTTGAATGTTCACTAGGATAACAGAAACCGTAACGAGTACACTGCCGGTAAATTTATAGCGCCTATGAGGTTGTCTCTGCTGGATGTTTTTTTCGATAAATTAGTGCTATTTAAATAAACACAATATATTTCAACAAATGCATGGAAAAACTACTAATTAGTCAAAATTACAATTAAAAATATCGTTCGAATCAAATTTTTTCTGCCGCTTCACCGGGTATTCAGTTTTCATTACTCATTGAATGTGTGAACCTCACCTATGGGCAAGAGAAGATACTTTGGTAGCGTTTTACGAAGTCTTATATTATTGCTATGAACCAAGTGGTTTTCTAAACACAAATTTAGCGCCATAGTTTGTAAGTGCCCCCGCTCGTCCATTTTCCGGCGAGGTGAAATGTAACGATACAGCGAGACGACAACGTTTTCAGTTTTGTCAATCGTATTTTCATGAAATTCTCATGTGAGTGAAAAGAATAATACAATAAGTCTCTATGTTCTAATGTGTCGTCGTCGTGACGTCAGATCGTTTTCAACAATTAGGTTTTGCAGGAGAATAGTAAAGTGATATAAGACTTTTCAGGTGCTCCGCCTTTCGAAACGTTTCATGAGGTTTACATAAGAAAAAAAGGGACGAACATAGAGTCAACACAAATTACTACCTTTGAGCTCTGCTATCCTAGTACTTTTTCAGGCGTAGGTTGTAGATCGCATTGCTATTTAGTTGGCGGTGACCATATCCCCCACATAAGCGTGAGTGTCTCATCAACGTTAATAATATTTTTAGTTACAGTCTCTACTCTACTGATATATCAGTTTTTATCTGTTAGATTAATTGTTTCACTTAAGAATTTTACAAATTTTTTCGTAGTTTATTTATTAAACTTACAGGTTGTTCAAGCGTCAATACAAAATGTAAATTATAACTCAACAATCGATTAAACTTAGTCTTCTTGATAATATTGAAAATAAAATTGAAAAATACGATGAAATAGATATGTAATTACAATAGAAAATAAACTAATAAAATAGATAAGTTAGTATATAAACAATAGAATAAACTAAACAAACTCCAACTTTAGTAGACGCAAAGTTTATTTAGAAAAGAAACATTTTAAGCTTATGTTATTTGAAGCTCTACACGATTTTATAGCTCTAAACTAATCTGTCTACGCTAAAAGTGTGTGGCATATTAAAAGATTTTTTTTTAGTCCTTTTCATATAAAATGCTTAACAAAAAAGCTCCAACGGTCCATTGTAACTTTGCACAATTTAAGGGACCACGTCACTTCAAAGTACGCATAAGTTTTTCGCGACGACCACGTCGCTAATTCTGAAAAACTACCAGGATATCATGGATGTTATGAAGTCTTTATAAAGATTGAAAATTCGTGTCAACACATAGATAGATATAAATATTAATGAAACGAATAAAAACACAAATTTTTCTAAGAATATTTGATTCAGTTATGTTACTTTTATTTTGGTTCAAGAATAATAACGGTATTTGTTAACGGTATATTATTATTAAATATAAATCCATTAACTAAGTTATTTACTCCGTCAATATACGAAGTCTGTAGAAGATATTGCAATGGAAAACTCAGCCGCTAGTGAGTTACCACAGTCCAAATATATAATAACTTCTTTTATTTCGATAAAATGAATTCATATCCTTATTATTATAAAAAGAACCTTATAAAAAGCTTCAAATGATTTACCATTGAAGTTATTATGGAAGCGATAATTTGATTAAAACTTTATTTGATATACTTAGAGCATTACTATAAAGGTTTATAACCACGTGGATATGATTGAAGTACGCATGCGTTTTACGGGACGACCACGTGGTGAATCCTGAAAAAGTACCAGGACTTTATAGATGATGAGAAGGTTGTTTACAGATTGTATATTCACGTCAATGATTCAACATATTATTACACGTGGTGTTCCTTGACCTCTCGAAGGCGTACCTAGTGTATGCCCGTGGTATTCTGTGGTGGGCTATAAAATAAAGACGCGTATTTTGGAAGACGTCAGACTTATACGTTCTGTAACTTGTAACACGAAACGTACGTACGATAAAAATTAAAGTTGCCATCGTTCTCGTATCAGCCGATATTCGTCCACTGCTGGATGGATAGGCTTTCCTATTAATATGACTGAAGTCAAGAAAGCCTACGTCCAGAGTGGTATGTCCTTTGATTGATATGACATCAGTGGGCTCCCGCAGCTATTGACCATCGGCCTATCTTGTGGGGAACCTATCGATACTTCGATAACCTATCTGTATGTGGATACAAAAAAGAATAGGTAGCAAAAAATACTATACAAATCGTCCAGCTTAACAATACAGACATATAGACAAAAAAAAGTAATTTCAAAAGAAAGTAATTTCAAAAATATTTTGTTGTAATCGGTAGAGTAATTGTTGAATATATTCGAATTAACAAACAAATGAAATTATTTTATTTACTAATTTAATAAGAAGGTAGGAAAAGGCCACATTACATTACTGTAACCAAACCAAACTATAGTGACAACAAAGATGATCACTAGGATAACAGAAACCGAAAGGAGTATACTGCCGGATATTTAACGTTTGTGGTCTTGTCTATGTTTTCTTTGATAAATCAGTGTATATATAACAGTGTATGTATAATATATAAATAATAAATTATATCGTAAGAATAAACTTTGATGTAAAAAAAATTATGTTTTTGTCGGTAAGCAACCACTTTTTCCTCATTCAAATTAAGCACTATATTTCCTCCCACCCCCACCAACCTTGAAGTTTGGAAACTATTTCCCGCTATATGTAGCGAGATAACCATTTCAATATCAGCTTTTTCCCGCATGCGGATAAATTTTCAGGAAAATTTTACCCGCAACTGTACTAGGCTATCAGAAAATACTGGTAGTTCTACTCTGAATTTCACTTTTATCTTATATGTCTTTATTACCTACGCAGTAAAGGCTAATTTCAGGATGGCTTCAAAGTTTATAAAACCACGTGTCTTTGAAATATGCAAGCGTTTTTCGTGACGACCACGTGGTGACTTCTGAAAAACTACCAGGACCTCATGGATGTAGAGAAGCTTTATTTAAAGATTGTATATTCACGTCAACGTTGTCAAAAAAAAATTACGGTACGGCTACAACGCTGGGTTCCGAATCCCGGGTCGGGTAAAAGTGATATTTGGGTTTTATTAACCCAAAAATAGTTTTTCCAGTTATGACTCGCCACCTATTTCATCAAGAGACAGAAAAACATAAGACGAAATATGAGTGCAATAGTTGCACCTCTGCCTACCCCTTCGGGGAGAACAGGCGTGAGGTGTGTTTTTTAACTTTTTAAAATCCAAAATATATATATCGTAATGGTAATCAACTGCTTTTCTTGGTATGAAGTGATCGTTACTTAATCGTTATTAATAAAGGTGGTGTAAAGTTGAACTCAAAAGAGGTTTGTGAAAAGTGGCTGTCCGAGTTCTTCGCAAATAAGGAGGGGGGCTT
>JAABKM020000025.1:5232272-5254606 GCA_016277805.2 Papilio aristodemus | reverse complement strand
TTCAATACAAACACCGACCACAAGAGACAATAAATTAGGGAAAAAACGAAAATTCGCGTTTTTTTTCGTTTTAATTTGTAACACAGTTTTAGTAGAAAGTTTAAGATGTATTTTAGTGCTTATAAATTACACATGTATTTGTGATTAATAATAATATGTATGTGGTTTTTAATTGGTAAGATTCTTTCGTGTAAATAAAATTTAACGCTCGAAATTTCAAAATAAAAAAATACTTATTAATTTATTATTTGCTCGTGAAATCTGGATTATTTTAATAGTGCGAGTTCGGGAACATATGTACGAATGTATACGTACTTACAGAAGAAATCTTATTAATATAATACTGACTGTCAAATTGGTATTCTCGGTTGTTGTTTCGGAATAAATAATTTAGTAATTAGATAATTTCCGTAATATCGCGTCATCGAATAAAATTAAAGATATCAACATATCATACTTGACCCAAGAGACAAGAAACATTAGTTAACATAAATCCTTTTTGTGTTTTATTGTAATACCTTTTAATCGATATGTGGAATAGTTGACGTGAATACACAACTTTTAAACAACATTCTCAACACCCATGATATCCTGGTAGTTTTTCAGGAATCACCACGTGGGTCACCTTGTAAAACGCATGCGCACTTCCACCTTAACCTTGCAAAGGAAAGACATGTCACCTGCAACGTATTTTGTAAATGGTACATATCATAATCTGAAATACTGTGGATTAAGTTAGTCTTTGTCATTTTATTTTTGATCATAAATAATGTAATCCTACACGTAATATTATTACATCGTAATTAATTCAGGTGTGCGAGATCAGAGACACACTATCGACCAGTTTCCCAGAGCAATGTCTTTTGTAAACTTCATGTAAATATTTTCGGAATAAATTTATTAGTTATTGGATGAATCTTTTTATAATAATATAGCGTCATTAAACAACAGTACTATTCGTATATTAGTTATAATTATTGAACCAAAGTAAAAAAAAAACATAATTCAAACGCGTTTCAAGAGAATTTAAAAGAAAACTCGCGTTTTAGTTATTTTTTATCCATATGTCAAATGCTGACTCGAATTAAACTGTTTCTTCAAACGACCTTCGCAATATCTATGATGGCCTGGTAGTTTTTCAGGATTGACCACGTGGTCGTCTTATAAAACGCATGCCGCACTTAAACTGAAACCTCGCTAAAGTGTCACTAGAGACGTATATAATAAATACATACTTAAAATTTTCCTAAATTCCATGACAAATCTCTAAAAGCCCATTAAAATATTGTGCACTGTGATCCATGCACAACATTTTTGGCATGGATTTTTTTATTCATTTCGATGAATGAATTATTTATTATATTTTTTTACTTTATTTTTACAAATGAGATGGTACATGGGATTTTCATAGAATTGGCAAAGGCCCAGTGAAGACAGAGGAAGACAAAATTTCATATCTATTATTACTTTAATTTACATTTTGTACTGAGACTTGGGCAAGCCGTAAATTAATAAATAAACTGCGGGAAAATAATATTCTTAACGATGGTAGCACTCGCGTTTACGTGAAACATGGTCACCCCCCAACGAAATAACAATGCGATCTTAGAACATACACCCGAACAAGTACCAGGATAGCAGGACTTATAGGTAGTCATTGCGGATTTTCATCGACTGTTTCCCCGTCCCTTTTTTTCTTATGTAAACCTCATGAAACGTTTCGGAAGGTGGAGCACCTGAAAAGTCAAATATAACTGTACTGTTCTCTTACAAGACCTAATTGGTAAAAAGGACTGACGTCACGTAATTACGTGTTACTCTTTCACTCACATGAAAATGTCATAATAACAAATCTGAAATCTGAAATGGTTATGGTCTCGCTGTAACCTTATACTCCACCTCGAGGGGCGGGGAGGGGGTTTCGTTCAGAACTAGGGCGCTAAATTTGTTTTCATTCAAATAGCTCTGATTCATCATAGAACACATACACCATAGTTTGTTCGGTTTTGTTACCTACCATAATCGCCTTTCCTACTTACTACTTCTTGTAGTAATTAAAATACGGTAAATAATAATTATTGAAATACTTAAACCTTATATATTTTATTTACCAGGGAAGGTTTTTGAATGTAATGAAGTTATATTCAAATGAAATATATATAGAGATAATTTTATTGTTTAGTTTTAATTTTCATGTATTGTATACATTTCATCATTAATAAACGAGGTTTACTCTCCGCCATCTTCTGCTATCAGATAGTGTCGATAAAAACGCGCATCCAATAATCTTAAGATATCTTGTAACTGTGTCTCGTCTCGTAATATTTTTTCCCGTTCAAATGCGTTTATATGTGGAACAACACAACACTTAAGCGGTCCTGATAATTTTTCAGTAAACACCACGTGGATAGCCCTGTGAAACGCATGCGTACTTCATCCGAAACCTCGCCTAAGGTTCAAACACCTGCAGCGAACTATTGTTCTCTTATGATTTTACAGAACTGTAGTAAAATTTATTTCGTTAATAAAGTTTTTCTTATCTTTATCTTTTTTATATAAAATGTCTATTTAAACGTTTTATCACAATGAATGACATTAATGAACTGTTTAAATTGTTAGTATTTTAATAAAAAGCAGTGAAAATATTACACTAGGTCGTTGTTTTTTCATAATAAATTAACTAATCATGTAATGTCTAAATATCACGTCATATAACGTTGACGTGAATATACAATCTTTAAACAAGCTTCTCAACTTCCATGAGGTCTTGGTAGTTCTTCAGGAATCACCACGTGGTCGCCACGAAAACGAGGCACATGGTTTTTATAAGCTTTGTAGCCACTCTTAAAATAACCTTTACTGCGTAGGTAATAAAGTCGTGTAGTAGTAGAAAGCTACCTACTAGTATCTTCTGTTAGCCTAGTACAATTGCGGGTGAAATTTTCGAAAATGACAGAATTTTCCAACGCTTGATAGTATAGTACTAGGATAGCATGACTTTATAGGTAGTCATTTATATCATTAACTATCCATCCCTTTTTTCCTTATGTAAACCTCATGAAACGTTTCAAACGTTTTTTCGTGTTACATGTCACATATATACTGATTTGGATGATTTTTTATGAGGTCTTGACATGGTTGATATTCGCAATTATAACTTATAGATAGTAGTCAAAATAGGTTTTAGCAGAGAATTTTGTAATATAAATTCGGTTCGCTAGTACATAATAAAAATTGAAGTGTTGCCGATCTTTTTATTTTTGATTGATGTCTTAAGCATTTGTATTAAAATTATTTGTTATTTTTTTTAATTATTATTTGTTATTTTTTTTAAATTATTTCCCTACCTACACATTTTTATTAATCCATACCGTCCCCTTGTCTATCCGTAAATGGTTTCTACGAGATATGAAATCGAGTAGTAACCGCAAATCTTACAAGACTGGAAATAACACAACCTTAACATTCTACTCTCCTAGTATTAATGCGGCCAAAACATCCGCACCAAACTGCCGCTTTTACCATATGCGGGGTTTATTTTAATTAGATTTCATTATCATACAAAGTAAAAAAAAAATGTTGCGTATTCCTTTTATTGAATTTAAATATGTTAAAGTTCAATTAAAAACTAATAAAAAAAAACTTTTCCTTATTTAATTTTTAGATTTTTGGACCCGATATCCTGGCGAGCATTTATCGTGTCTGTAGGAAATATTTGAAAACTGTAGCATGACAAAAAAAGGTTAAATCGATAATTACGTAAAATATATAATAACTATTGAAGTGTAAATGATAATTTTTCCTAAGAATTGAGCTTATTCGACAAAATATTATTAGCATACTAAAAGAAAGAAATTTTAAGATTAAAAATGTTTTTATATGTATATAATTTATCATTTTTAGTTTAATTAGTTAATCATCACATTTATATTTTTTATTTAATTTCTACGAAACCGCATAAAGTTTTTTTTCATGTATCTAACGTTAAATAAGTAATTAATTTTATGAAAAAAACTCTGCGTTTTTTGTAAGCCGTTGCGTATAACAACTTTTATCCGCATGAATACCAGGCTTGCAGAAATTGTAGGCGATAAACGAATTGTTACAAGAACATAGAATGTCAAACATCATGGCCAAACGATAGTTTTTCACAATATTTTATTTACATTGAGAAAAACTATCGCTAAAAATCTAACATCTTCACTTTTATGAGCAAAATCTAATAATATTCTTTGTTATAGTTAACGTGTTATTTTAGCATTGTTAGTAAATACAACCGAGAACACAAAACTTCACATGTTAGATCGTACATTAAATTAATATACTCTTGTTTCATATTTTATCCATTAAAATCTGAATATTTGAAGTAATTTAAATGCAAATGTAACCAATATGAATGAATAATTTTATAATACTTTAATATTACAAAATAATTAAAACTACTTTAAATTTTTAATAATATTAATAATTAATTAACAATAAAAGAAAATTTACTTACCTGGTAAATTCACTAGGGAAACTTCCTGCATACCAGTTAACACGTATATAATTCTATTCGTGTATATGTCATGTACTCTCGTGACTAACACATCGAAACTCTTGACAGCCGAGTTGGCTCGGTCAATGAACTCCTTCCAGTCTTCACTAGTCCAAGTTACCGTTCGTAACCCGGGAAGTAGGAGGGAAGAAAGACGAACCACTTGCGGCAGGAAAAGCGGCCTCACTTCTAACTTGACACGACGCAGCGTAGCAAGGTAGTCCTCCAGTAGAAACTGTTGGTGTTACCTTAGTTTAATATTATGGAATAATTTTCATGACAAAATAATTAACATGTAATGTTTATTAATGTGTGAAAACAGTGCCAATATTTAGGATCTGAGTTAATTGTTCAATTATAGCGAAAATCGTAGACTCTCTATGAAATCATAGAACGGAGTAACATACGGCGAAAAGGAGGTGCACTGGATGCAACTCCTTTCGGTGTTAAAGACATGGGATATGTAAACAACTTAGATATATGTATTGTATTTTAAAAACTAACCTGCAATGAATCATTGACGATAGTGAAATAGTTCTTCTTCGCATAAAGTGAATGGCATACGATAGGCAGGTCGATGTCCATCTTAACGAGGCAATCAGATTCTCTAATCAAAAGTTTGATAGTGTGGTCCAAATTGACTGTTATGCGACCAGAATCATCAATTTTTAATAATGTGTTATTAAGGCTTTCATCGACATCGCAGAGCTGAAAAAAATATTCCATTAATTTCTAGTTGTCGACCGTTTTAGTGTTAAGATAATTTTAATAAATATATTTCAAATATAAGATTTTTTTAACTTTCGCCTATTTTTCAATGTATTTAATATTTTAAAACTTCAGAATTGGTGAATTTGATACCATTGTAATTTTTAAATTTTATAACATTCAAAAAGTCAGTATAAGATAAATAATTTAATGTTCCCTGTATTCGACATATTTATTAAGTTTGTACAGCTCTTTACGGCTCATAATGTCCTAGTACACGAATAGTAACGATAGTTGGTTATGGCACTGTCGATAGTGGCTGGTATGTTGAGACCATCCCAGACTTCGGATTCCACCACCCCCTCCCCCAACAAACCTCCCTGCCACCTGGATAGTTTTAATCAATAAACGTATACTGACGCAATCATATCACTCTTGTAGCTTCTGAGTTCCTAGTACTTCTGAACAAACTTCATCAATACTTTGCAAGTATAGCAAACACAGTTTGATAACAGTAGTTTGATCAATTTTTGAAGCGTCATTTAAATTTACGCGACAAATAAAATGCACATGCATTTTACGTATACCTCTAACCGAATTATAACTTACAACGCCAGATAAAATTCTATCACCAAAAAAATTTTTGTTCTACACAATCATGATTGCATACTAGACATTCTTTAAAAAATGGCGATATTAATTGAAATAGTAATTAAATTTCCTTTTATTGATCGCTCGTCTTTCTTAAAACTTACATTCTGGTTCATCCAAACGGCGCGCATAGTCTCTTCGTAATTGTGAATGAGCGTACGTGTGGCCGCGTATTTGCGCATCATGTCGGCTGCAGCAGGCAGCGCGCGCAGCACGGGGTGCGCGCAAACACTCTCAACCGTCTCTGTCATGTTATGCATCAAACATCTCGCCCATTTTATGCGACCTTAGTACATAGATAAGCGTTACATGTCCATACATTTTATATTTATACGGTCAGACTCAAGTGAAATAAATTGGTTTAAAGGTCAAGACAAGTTTAATTTTTTTAACAATTCTAATTAAAGGGGCTCCTTAATAGTTTTTTCTTCGTTATAATAATTGTGTTACATGGTTGTCATTCATCGGTATTTATTTAAAACGTAATATTTTCCAAGAAAATGCAAGGATTTTGTACAAAGTTTAATACATTTTGATAACAATATTGTGTTATTTTTGAAAAATGTAAACATCATAAACTATAAAATAAAAGCGCAATAGAACGAGCCTTAGTTAAGTTTTCAATTACGATTATATTATTATCGTTATATAAAAAGCTTAATTAAATTAAAATAAATAAATTCATTACGCACTCACCTGCAATCGGTGAATAATTTCTTGGTAAAGGTGGATCATCTTTTTGACGTTTAAACATTTTCATTATTTTGTCAACTTCTTTTTCACAATATTTCAAAACTCTATCATATTTTTCATTCAATTTTGTGATTAAAATTTTTTGACTGACCTGAAAATTGAAAACATTTTCAAAAATAATCTCTCGAAGATGTCCAAATTTAGTCCCAAATATATGAATATTTCTAAAAATCATTCAATCAAGCAAAAGTAATAGATTAGTGATTTTGAACTGTAAAAAAAACTCTAATCTTTATATTTATTATGTACAAGTAAATTCAAGCTAATTTTTCGCTTCACCTTTTCAAATCTTGTCAAAAACTTTATTCCTTGGGGAGTTTCCCATACACTTGCGAAATTAACTTCTATTGTATTTCCAATAGATGCCCGAAGTGTGTTAGTTTTTGCTTCGAATATTTGATAGTCCTTGTCGAATTCATTATTTCTATAATCTAAATAATCGTACTGACATGTTGTAACAGCTTTTTTGGCCTCTTCGAAGGCGTGCATGGCATCCTCCAAATCTTAAATAGAAATGACGCATACTAAAGTATGTACGTTTTGATGGTTTAATTAAATAAGATTACAAAAATTTGACGAGCAATAATTGAGATACATTTCTTTTCGCTAAAGTTTATGACCCATTAACTATTATCCATCAATTAGAAGCACAGTTTGTTTAGTACGTACGATGCTATCATTACCTTCGCCAAGTAGTAATCCCTCCATCCTCTTTTCAAACAGATTATTGTAAGCATCCATCATATCGAACATGGCTATGATTTTATTCAATCTCTTGCAGAAAGTGTCAAATTTTCCGAATACGTAATTTTCGGAAAAACTAAACTGCTCAACGTTAGGTAGAAAAGGTTGATTCTTCACGTAAATGTAAGTATCTCGATAAGTTTTGTTCAAGTTTATGCAATGCAATAGTTTCTCACGCACTAACACACGTTCTTGCGACCATATGGTTTCTTTGAAACGACTTGTTATGTACTGCTTACATGTCTCAATCATTTGATTTGTTATCTGTAAATTAATAATACAAGAATAAGTGTTTTAGAAAAGGCGCAGCTTTAATTTTGTAGCCATTGTCATATCTTAAAGGTTTAGGTGTAATTTAAGTGATCCTTTTAAAATAAAGAAAACCTGAAGAGGATGAATTAGAACACTAAAACTATACGGAACAAAATATAGTAAACAAAACTATGCAGTATAGCAGCATGATATACATAATTATATTATAGAGTTTTTGGAATAAAAAAGACAGAAAAGGGTTTTCAGACGTTTTTACTATGGGTAATATTCATGTTCTCTTTACTATCAGACCTGAATGCCCGTCTTTGTTTTTAGTAACGAGAGATTATTATCAAATAGTTGTCCATAATTTGTTAATTTTTATGTTACAGTATAACAGAATCGTTTACACATCACTAATTGGCATTTACACTAAAATTTACGAAACAACTTAAAACGTTCGATATTTTTCTACACCTGACACAGATTAAGTTTCAAATGATTATCGATTTATGTGTAATATGAACCAAATTTACGAATATCTTATCACAATCCTCGGTAGTATAGTGGTTAGTATCCCCGCCTGTCACGCGGGAGGCCGGGGTTCGATTCCCCGCCGGGGAGACCTTTTGTTTTTTTTTCACAATTTAAAAAAAAACTAAGAAAAATAATTTTTGTATTATACATAATTTTAACATTAATTCTTTTTTAATAAATATAATTTCTTAAATTTCTCTTACTTTGACCATTAAAGATGATATTCTTTCCGATGTGTTGTAAAACTGGGAGACACTGTGTATCAAACGAACGGTTTGCAACAAGCTGAGTATTGAATCATTTATCTTGACTGGATCGTCCAGGTATAAGGAATGACAACATTTCTCCATCGCCTGGATAAATTTTGCATTATCTTTTGCTTCATTGTAGCAAAATGTTATTTTATGATCTGTATCGCGCCAAAGCTTTATTGTTCTTGAATTAGCCAGTTGCAGACAGGTCAGAGTAAGTTGAACTTCATTATCCTAATAAAAAATAAATAACAATCAGATATATTAAAAAGTGAAGTGAAAAATATGTATTTGGTTTTTTTATTTAAAAAAAATATGTTTGAACGACATCTCGCAGCTATTTACCCGTTTACAGATTGCTACGAGCTTGTAGACTGATACAAGGTGTATGCGCCTTGTCACAGAGGTCGTTGTATAGTAATTAGGAATAAATATACATTTTTCTCACATTTATAAGTATTTTAGTATATTAGATAAGTTTATATATAGTTGAATACATTTATTAACTTACGTAAACAGTAAATTTTTACATCATTCTAAAAATTTTACGATATTCTTTATATTAAGTATGAAAACTAACCTGTAAATACGAGACGAGTTGCGAAAATTGGGCTCCCCTTTTCTTCCAGTATTCGAGTTCATCCTGAGGCCCGCTGGAGTCCACTTCGCGACGCAGTTGTTCACTCTCACTGAGAATCTACACAACATTGTATGAATGCTGCTATTAGTATGTAACAGTTTTTTTTTTATTTAAACGTAACGTACGTCGTTATTTAAACGTAAACGTAAACGAAAATTAGAAAGAATAAAAAATAATGTAAATGAATTTATATTATGTTCAGAAACAACAATGTTTATATATACATACCTCCATAATTTTTTTGACCCACTCATCTACCCTTTCTTCTAGCATAGTAATTGTGGTTGGATTTTTGATCATCTCTTTTAGTGCATTATGATCTTGTAGGTCACCCATTATAGCTTTTCCGTCATCAAATAAATTAACCTGGTTGCACACGTCTTCGCACACTGCAAAAGAGTATAAGAATATATTGATAAATTCATAGAAATGCACAACATATACGCAGATCACGTGTTGAACGTGACCGTGATATAACCGATTCAAAGATAGTATTGAATAACATGGTCATAGAGTTGTTTGTTTTATTTACCTTTTAATGCGCTACAAAAAGATCGAAGCCCTGGTAGCAGTTGATTTTTCACGATCGGAAACTTAGTTTCGTCCTCGTCACCATCGCTACTGGGGTGGGCTAGAGCGTTCATATATACGTGTTCCATAACTCGTTCTATTGCTGTAACCAACCCTACTTTTCCTGCATTTAAAATTCCACAAAACCTAAAAAATATAACAATGAATTAATTATACTAACTTTTATGGTACAATTGCGCTATACTTTTTAAGGACCACAAAAATCAACCTCTACTCGGTGGCGCTGTTGTATAACGGTACGGCTGTATTTCTAAGGTCACGGTTTCGAATCTCGGGTCGGTAAAAGTGATATAGGATTACCAACACGATATCAGCCCGGTTGGAACTTGTGATTTGGCGATAGGCTCACCTCATCACATCATGAAACTGAAAGGTGAGTGCACTAGTTGCACCTCTGCCTATCCCTTCGGTGAGTATAAACTTGATTTGTGTTCTTAATATAATTGCTACTCACAAGTCTTTGTGGAAGCCTTCTTCAGGTAACTGTTTGCTGACATTTATCCTGAACATGTAAATGCATATACCGGTGAACTTCACGTCCCAACCGTCTGATAGAAATAATTTCTTCTTGAGTGTCACTTGTGGGGGTGGCTGTTTCGATTGCCCTTGCTGTCGAGGCTTCGTTCCTTCCACTGGCGGCCGCTGTTCTACTTCCTCGACATCTTGATAATACCAAAGAAGTTTGTTTCTCATGTTAGGAAGAAATAGCTGGTTGATATCGTCTAACTAAAAATTTACGTATTTAGTTTGGTAGAGAAGTTCAAGGTTTTTAATTAAAAAACAAAAAATAATTCTTTGGAACACTTTAACGCTTATAAGCTTGAGAGCGGCTGAACGAAGTGTAGCACTCGCTCTATTAAAAACTTGATGCTCACTTGTTATTTATATTTGTACATACCATATTTCCTTCGAAAACATGATCCATTATAGCATGTCGTGGTAGGCCTGTCCCGTCGATCAGCAGTTGGAATGTGAACTCCAGACGGGGGTCCATCTCCCCTCTCCTTGCTTTGCGCTCGCATTCTTCTCGCCTTTTCTAAAACACATACAATGATCATAATTTACATCTCTAGTAAAATCAAATTAAAAAGTAGTATACGGGTGTTAGTGAAACGGTGGTTGCTTTGGTGATGACTTTATTTAGTTAAGGTAATGGTAAGTTATTCGAACCTACCTACATTATTAACAATATATTACAGTTTATTAGAGATAGATAGTTTACTGTAGTTTGAAGTTAGTTTACACAGGATGTTTCGAAAGTTCTATTGCCATGGAATAGTAAAAAAAAAGATTCTTCAACTTAAGGTCATCATTTTCATGCACAAGCGATACAAATTAAATAGAATATATTTGAATGACTACGGCACTAAAATTCGTTTACCATATAATTAACTTCAAAGTAATATCAAATAAATATATACCTATAGTTGTCTGCTAGATGCTATACATTCAAAAAAGTACTGAGTCTACAAAATGTTAAAGCAAGCTGAGCTTACAAACGACGAAAGTTTTTCTATGCCGAGTGTACACTCTGAGGCGAAAGGAAAAGACGCGATACTAAAAAAAAGTCTGTATCTTTTTATGCTTAACTTTTACTTACATACAATATTAAAATTTATTTATTAAATTTGAATTCTTTTGTTTGGTCTTTTCTAAAATTTAATACCTTTAAACGACTACAATCAAACCTGCAAAATGTCCATGACATCTTCCTCTTCTTCTTCCTCGCTTGAACCGGGTTTTATGTTGTATACAAACATTGTGACTTATTCTTTTTGGTTTTTTATTTTATACAAAAATCAAATCGGAAAATTGACTTGAATTTATATATTGATTATTTTTAAATTATTACTATTTCATACTTATTTATTTATATTAATTATATATCAGTTATAATAATTAAAAGATTCAATATCATGTGTCGATGGCAAACTTTGTTATCATTCTGACTGTTTAAGCGATAGGTCTTCAAGGCAACGTTTCCCGAGAAACTATTATTGTAATATGCAAATTAAGCGGACAAATTGTAGGTGTCATTAAAATGGAAGGGGATGGTACGGCATCGCACTTGCTACTAATAATGGCAAAGGTAGCACGCAAGCTTTTAGATTCATCGTCCACTTTACGCAATTATATATCCGCGGTTAATAGCACGGCTATTTAGAACTGTGCAAATAATGGTATTTTGTTCCACGGTCGTATTAGGCGCGAAACGAACATTAAGATTTAACCATTACTATATCCAACACCTCCTGGTATACAATATTTAAGCAAAATTCATGGATTAATAAGCAATACTTACTGTATTGCTGTTAACTATGTCGAAACAAAGTCGACGATATTGTTATATCAGTTGAGGCAGATGAGAAAGGAATTTCGAAATGTAGGCTTTAGATGGGAGCGAGAAGTTTGGGGAGACCTCCTACCAGTTTGACCAATGACCTCATGCTGGCGAGAGGAATTCACTGGCTACGAAAGAAGGGGGATTAAATACTATGCAAAGAATAAGGGACCGACTACTTCTTGGTGGGAAACGCCCAAGCGGCTCACGTGATATTAAGTGTGTCCATAGACATCTGCAACATGTTTATGGGTTGGAAATGCGTTGCCTACATTTAATTTACTTAGTAACCGATAAATATATAATAAAAAGGATATTTCCCTACATTTTATTTAGAGTTGGCTTCTGCTAACTCTAAATAAGATATGAAATCTATTGGCAATATTATCAAAAACAGTTTAATATGTACTTAAAATATAAATTAAACTTGACCTAGTCAGTGAAAAGTTCTAATTGAATCATTTCTATTTTTTTCTAATATGCATGTGCACATAACATATATGTACTTAAACTGTTCTGTTGTAGTTTAGAAAATAAATGAAATAGCTTTTCATTCAGATCAATTTACAAGTAAGATAATTAAAGTTATAAATTTGAAGTTATGGTTATACTAAAATTCATTTAATTTTTAAATTTCTGCTGATCTGTTTGCCGCTAGGCCAGGGCCACCTCCAACATTCATATATGTTTCTCATTGCCGCGATTTACCTTTCTTCTCTTTTTCCTAATCTTGGAATAAATAAATTTATAAATAATTGTTTCTCTTATATTAGTAACACTAAAATCAGTACATATGTGACAGATTGGTAGTCGAAGTAAACGTGTCGATAAACTGTCAAATTGACAATAAATTAAAATGTACAAGATTCTAACCTCAACCACGTTAAATTTTTCAGTTTCACTTTACTTGATACTTTTAACAAATAACGAAGAATTATTTCTTCAAAGTCTCCCGAGTCGCTAATGTTTTGTTTCTAACAAAGATATTAACAAGGGGTTGCTTCTAACTATATTTAATCAGCATTTTGTTTCGGATAAAATCACAAATGTATTGATACTTTGACGAACGATATTGACGTACGGAAACGGAAAAAACAGTTTAGTAAGTGAAAATAAATAATTAGCAGATCAGAGAAAAAATTTAATATACTTACAAAATTATTGATTATTCTTCCAAATACGGTTAAATCCATTATAATAACTTATTCAGTATTATTAAAGAATGTTAAAAACTTAAAAATTTCAACTGATTTAAATCATTGCACATTGAAAATCATCAAAAATGCGATTAAAATCCATTGATTACAATTCTGTTCTTCAAAGAAATTGGTAATGTACTCGAATGCGTGCTAAAGTGATCGCAAGACTAAACTCAAAGAAAAGCTTCACAGAACGAAGAGTTCTATGTTTATGCTCACATGACAAAAGATAAAATCTATCGTATCCCCACTAGACATAGTGGCGTTCATCACGAAACCGTAAAAAAGTTGGGCTTCATAAATTATCAAGCGCAAACACTTTGTTGATACAATTGACATAGTTTTACGACTTTTTAGGAAAAAAATTGGAACTAAGATTAATAAAATTGTTGTGTTTTACATACAATAAACTTTCATCGGATAATTCGACTGAGTTGAGCAAAAAAATAATTATAACATGAGACCTAATTGAGTCAAAAAGATTATTTATCACAAAATTTTTCAATATACATGTTGCACGCAAAAATCTTACTAATTGAAAAGGGATTTTACCAGCCAATTAAGAATAACTCGGGCTATTCTTTGTTGATTCCTGGTAGGACATTTCCACATAAAAATCCATTTTAAACCACCAAATTTAGAAGATAGACAATTAGACTAAAAGTCATATTAAAAATGTACATAAGTAACATAGTAAGTATAAAATGTAATTTACACTTCGTTATTAGAAAGGAAGAAAAGAATGGTTGTTGTTGTGACAAATGATACTACAATACTTATTAAGTGTTGCATAAAGATAATCTGAGCTGTGGGTATGACCATTTTTATGCTTTCAAATACTGTAATAAGACAATCATTTGGTTACTACGTAATTAACAGTGACCAGGTCAAGAGGACGAGATGAAGACAGTGACTGAGATGGTCAGGCATATTAACGGAAGACTAGAAATCATCGAAATTATTTCCGATGTAATTATGATTGAATGCTGATATTACCTGAACTACAACAAGATCCACCATTTTGACAGCTCAAGGCGCACTTGCACTAACACACGAGTATTAAGATCTCAGACACTTTCGAGGACATGTCGCGTTGCCATAGTCAAATATCATTTGACTGACTAGCGCTTTATGTCGTGTCAATTCGATATCGCAGCGTGTTCGATTTCGTATCGCTCCATAAAAAAAATGTATATAATTTGCAATACCCGAAAAGATTGCCTAACGTTGCGTGATAAGCGAGGATGGAATTTTATACAGAAAACTAAAATAGGCCTCCAATATCACGAGTGTACTCAAAAAATATATACGAAAAAGAAAGAATGCTCACAAATATTATGTGGTTTTAAACTAACAATGTTATTATTTTCTCGGATTCATATCCCGAGTCGAGAAAAATGATATAGGGTTTTTTTTAACTCATTATCAGCCAGGAATTTTGAATTTTTGAAAAATATACGGTTAAATGTAGGTGTATCTACTAGATACACCTCTGTCTACCCATTCTGGGCACACAGGCGTGAGGTATGTTTATTTATTTACATACATTTGTAGCCAACCCCCTTATAGACATTCTTGATCATCGTCATCATCATTTAAAGCACTACAACCGTGGGTGGGCCTTGGGCTGGTCCAGTAAATCCCTCCATGCGATCCTGTTCTAGGCTTTCCGTTTCCAAACCCTGACGCCGATACTTTTAAGGTCTCATTCGACGTCATCCAGCCATCTCAACTTAGGCCTACCCCGGCTTCGTAGACCATCAGGCTGATATCTAATATTTTTAACTACAAATTGCATTTTAAAAAATAGGACGTTTTTATGGCAATTTGAGAGATCATTTGAGGTTATTTGAGGAGCTTTTTCATTTGAAGCTTATATTGGAAAGGGAGGGGGAGTGAAATTGTTCAAAATGTACAATGGGTCATAATTATGGACATGGCCATATTAAATTTGTTTTTTTTTTTGTTTCACATTTTCCCTACAATGTTAGTTAAGCCAAATTATTTGGTATATACATTTATGTATTGAGAGTGTTATAAATAATAGTACATCACTCGACGGTGGTAGCAACCATGAACTTATACATAATTATACTGAGTATATTAAATTGTTTTGTAATCAGAACTAAAGGTGTGTACTAATACCAGGGACAATTTTACATTTAATTACTGAATTTGCCCTAATAAAACAATTCAAAGGGCAACATATGTATATATACGGTTAAAAATAAGAAATTCAGTGTGGAATTGAAATTATGTTATAATACTTTTTACGTTAACTTTTACATTTTAATAGTTTAAAAAGAACTAATCCTACCTCGGTAGGTTCTTCTTCGTCATCAGGGTAATCGTATTTTACAAAAGCATATCGCAATTGGTTCTCGAATTCTTCACGAGCCTTTTCTTGTTCACTGGGGTTATCCATTTTATACGGGCTTATTTATTACAAACTCTGCATGACCGTCCTTGTGTTAACCATGTGCATTATATTTTATGTATATTTATATTATTTATTGATCATCACTTTTCGTTTCACAATATTTAACCACCACAAACACTTTATAATACAACAATAGGATGTTACGTTTGTGTAATTATTATTTAAACTCTCAAAAAGTTTAAAAGAACATATCAACTGTAAGCTTTATGTCGATACGTGGAAGTGTGAAAGTATTGATAAAACAACCAAGGTGTTCGCAGTTGTAGGCGGGGCTTACCGTCATATGGGGCAATTACGTTACGACTAACATTAAAGTCGGATAAATAAAGTAAAATATTTTATTACAAGAGTTATGACAAATATGATTCGAACGTGAACGCATAATTTTGCGTTACGTACATATGTTAAATGTTAATTTAAATATAATTTACTTTTAATTGGTTAGGTAAGCGTGGAACACCAATGTCAATGGTAATTAAAAAACAAACACGAATGTATATCTTATATCTATTTACTTTATATCTATATACTAAAAAAAATTTCGCATTTAATTAATTCGTATCGTATTCGTTCATTGTTTGAAATAATCTATCTTGGATTTAATATGCCTTAAAATTATTTAAGCAATACGCACATTGAGACAATGGGTATTTTATGTACCGAAACAATAATTCGAGCACAATATGAATAATGAATAATGACCGGCTGATTCGGGCAAAGTAATTACGTACTTATTATCTGAACTTCATTACTTCTCCGTCAATTCTTTTCCCTGTTGATAAAGAATCTTGCTACGTGCATTCTCATAACTTCATTAATTACCAAAAGCCAGATATCTAATATTCTAGTCTAAAATATCAATTTTAGACTAATATATTAGACTTCTAGCTTTCCTGTTACTTATGGTACTTAATGCAGCTATGAGAATGCACGTAGCAATATTCTTTAGTGACGGTTCCTGACTTTTGAGACTTTTGGAAGATTCTCCGAGTACTTGCGTAAATTCATAGGGTAAGGAAAACTTTTCGTCTATCTGTCACTCAGCACAGAGTGAGATAGAAGTAACTTATATAAGATTTACACCAAAATATTGATAGCACTAACATTTGCCATATTATTTACAAGCACACACCTCTGCTTCTTCTGCGTCTATGCATCAAAGCATACATCCTCATCGCTCACAAGTACTTCTTCTATTGTCTTCTTTAGTGTCATTAATCGATATAAGTCCTCCTTGGGTTTCCCTATTGAGACTGCCACTCACTTCCTTACAAAAATATAATCTGTTGATAATAGTAAACGCGCCAGGGAAGCTATGTTATCTTGCTCATAGGCACATATCTTATTTAGACCATCTCCGATACAAGAAAGCTTCCTTTAAGATTTTATGTTTGGAATTTAAAATGTTCAGTAAGGTGTAAATTAATTTCAAAGAATTAACCAATGATAACACAAATTATTATTTGGTAGACACATACAGACAAACAAAAAACGAATCTCTGGTGACTGATCAAAGTTGGGTAAATCATACATATACAATATTCAATTTGAATAAGGCAAACGGCGACCTTAATATGAAATAATCTCAATAAAAAGGCAACGGGAGACCACTACACTATTTATACCCATATCGGGGCATTTATATAATTAAAAAATTACACGAATAAAGAAAAATATTAAATAAAACAAGACATAGCAAGCATTTTATTTCGAAGAAAATGAGTTACTCTATATAAAATTTTAGATAATGTATCATTGATGGTTTAATAGCTGACTAATTACAGAAGTGTAAGCCCATTCGTTTCTTTCAAAATTAGATGCTTTTATCGTAAATTTTAATATATTTTAGTCATAAAGTAATACATCAAATTATTGTCAATTTCGGAAAATATTGAGAGAATTGACTTTGGAATTACCGCTTTTTATTTAAAATTTAATTAAAATTATGCCAGTCATTAAGTTTCTCGAAAAATAACTTTGTCATTAAAATAATCCGAGTCTCAAACTACATTCGTTGTAATAAAAATAATAACCAGTATAAAACCAAACCATCGAAAAAGATTTATAAATTAAGTTTTTATAACAAATACCGCTGCTGACAAAGGACATCTCATTTATAAGTATTGTACCTACCACAGTACGTACATACGTACCCTGTTAATTTCTTCTTCAGTCAACTGTTTCGATTTACACTCTCCTTTGTTATCCATTTCGTGCATGACTGATTATTGTCTAATCTATGACGTCATGAACCAACTAGTTTAATTAATCGTCGTAACGTAAGTCACCAAATTATTAGACGACAGAAAATTAAACGATAGCAGCCGTGGAGAAAGTCAACCGATGTCAAACATGAGTAAAAAGAACTGGTGCACATAACGGACAGGCTTTCAAATGTTTAATAAAAGAAGCAAAAAAAAAGTAAAGGCAAATTAGAGTAATATGCATTATTAATGTTTAAAGTAAATTTCTTTAGATGTTGACTGTCCCCCGAACGACGGTACGGTCACGCTTCCCCGAGGCTGGTACCGCCAGCCTCGGTGACATCGATCCCACGCTAACCAGGTTTAAATTGACTACACCCTTAACAGTTTATTTTTAAACACAACTAAAAGTACTTTATAATTTACTCCATTTTGGATAGAATTTACATATTAATAGGCTAAGGAATTGAAATAAGAAAAATAATAAATTCCTTTTCTCATAATTTAAAGAACAGAGGTGTAATAAATTTTGCACAGGTAAAGTTTTCGTGGAGAAGACGAGAGAAAAGTAATTTAATAAAAAATGTACTGTAAACATATTAAATTGTCAGTTACATTACAATGAAACTTCCGTTCGTTTTATAGTAATGTAAAACAGTGTAATGGGTTCATAAAAGTGTAATTATGTCATTTTTAATTCAATTACCATGGAAAATGTTCCAAAGAACTTCTTGGAACAATTTCTGCTGTTGAGTTTCATGGCATTACCTAACAAAACACAGGTCAAAATACTACATCATCATGGTGAATAACGCGAAACTGTAGGGTAGTGGAATATCAATAATCCAGTTCCGTAGTTTAGTTACTAATCGGGACTAGTTATCCGCAAATCCGACTGGCTCGATTGTGCGAGAGAGTGGGGACATCACTAGCCAGCCCAGCACCCCTGAGAACCACTTTCCGGCAATTTTCGCATTGACCTTGTCGACTCGAAGCTCTGGACTAACAAGAAGTACTATATGGCAGAAGCGCTGGCGCTCTCTTGTATCGGGGACAAGAATTACTTTGGTCACTCTCCATCCCGTCTTATGGAATGATCGGTGTTCCCATACCAATACATCTTAGGAGTCCTTCAAAATCACATCTTTAAGTGGCATACAATTGCTACTTATTCTTGGGATTAGTTAAGACCATCAGTATTTAGCTATTTTGCTACTGGAGTACAGGTATTTTGAATTGTCACAGTAAAGTATTCTTCGCATATAAAATAGAAGTGAACCCTATTATGTCCACAAAAGAGTAATGTACTAGTACTAAATGTGTGGTAAAATATCTGAAGCAGTATGGTTGACATCGCGTTATGATGTAAACAGGAGGATCTAGGATAACATATTGCCATAAGCCGGTAGGCCACTAAATTAACTTTGTTATCATCCTAGACGTCCTAGAAATTTCTTCGGAGTTTGTACTTTGTAATTTAATCCTTATTTAATGTGAACAAAATACATTAATAAATAAAATGCATTTACATTGAAACTACTTTATTTTATTACATAAATGTTCATGGCTTATAATCAATTCCACCAAACGTAAGCAGAAACGGAATGTTAAAAGTTTTTGTACATTACAGCTAGAGCATTCTTTACATCAAAGCACTAATACATAGCAGTCATCATATTAGTAAAAAAATTTATTTTTGGGAACTTTTATGAAAAACAACAAACCTCTCATAAACAAAACAAATGAAATGTTTGACAAACAATACAATCCAGTGACTAATGTGTTATTTCGAAAACAACAAAGAAAACAAGATACCAGCAGTTTTAAAATGACAAGTAAGTATTAATTGGCTCTTACAATAAATCATCTGGTTTTGGTCAGTATAATTTACTACCAAATTTGATCATTACAATTGAAATAGAAACTGTTTTAAAGCATATATCATATGTAATAATATCTATACAATGGATTAAATATAGTATCTACGACTACAAATAAACTTCAAAGTATATAAATGTTAAAATTCAACTTTGTGTCTCTCAAAAGCTATATAAATAGGACCTACAATCGGGTGTTTACAAAATTTTATCAAATTCGAGGCCCACTTTTGAGAAACCACTTTCACTGATATAGATCTTAGGTCTATGGATTACATAAAGAATGTAGTACCTATATATCAATAATTATAGTACATTACAGTTTGCTACATTCTTAACTACTACTAAATATGATACGCAATCGAATGTAATAGTTTTTACAAATATTAATGTTAATTAATAAAAATGACAATTATTTGTTTGTTACATCGTATGTACAAGCCCAGTATAATAAGCAATTTGTAACATTCTTCATACAAGTCAGCAATAATTATTTTAAACCAAGTAGCAAAATTCTAATACATACTTACATACATAAATAATTTTAAGTTAAGGGAGCCTTTATAAAATTTTATCAGCCTTACGGATAGTATACCTGTAAAATATGTCTTTGAAAATAATTTCGATGGGAATCCAATAAAGAATACCCATATAAATGTAATTCGCGAGGTTGACTTTAAGTTTTAATAGAATTTAATAAATACGAGATTAAAATTACTGTTTAAAACTATCACAGGCCTTTGGCTGGGAGATCAATGAGGCGGTGATAGATTATAGTAACTATGGGATAATGTTTTGCTTGGAATACCATATTTCAATTAACATTATTTTTCAATATTATCAGTAGGATTATATAATAAAATAGTAAGATTATATAATTTAATATATGAGGTACAATAAGGGTATACACATTACATTTCTACATTTAAAATACAGCATTACAATACACTTACAAATAATTGACGTATATTGACCAGGAATGGTGGTAGTTCGTTTAAAAAATAAAGTGAAGTAAGCAATGGTTAAATTACGTTACATTTTTGGAAAAGACTAGAAAATATCAGCCACGTCAAATAATAAACATTTTAAGTGCATGCGAAATGCAATTACCAAAATTTCGTTGCAAATTTTTTATTTTTTATTTCTAGTTAATTTAAATATAAACCGAAACACAAAATATTCCTGTCGTAAAAGTACGTTATTAAATAATTATAGGAAAAAACAAAAATTAAACATTTGAAAAGAAAACAATTAAAATACACGAAATGGTAACGTCTATAATATAAAACTTTACGTTCGTGCCTCAAATTGTCTTAAAACATTTAACAAATTGTTGCTAAAATCACAAACCAAAAGTTTATCAAAAATAATCAGAGATTAAGTTATTGGTGACGAAATATTAGTATTACAACACATCTAGTGTCTGAATTATGCATAGTCTATGAACTTATATATATTATACGAAAAAAAAGTCCAAGTATTGAAAAATAATAGGTTTCGTATGCTCTTGACATGTTAAAAAACTTAAGAAAGCTTATATAATCTATGCCACTAAATTATCATACAATAGCGATAGTTCTTAAAAGCTATTTATTTCCATTACAACCCAATCAGTTAGATGTTTTACAATATAATACAAAAATGTTGGAAAAAGATAGACAATGACTAATCTACAAATATTACAAACTTGAGAAAAAAACTAATTGGATTATGCATATTGTATTTAATTACTAAGCAGTCTTGCGAATGGTTTTAACAAATTTAAAGTCTGAGACTTCAAGAGAAATCTAACAGACTACATAAACATTTGAATATTATAACAAATATACTTGCTACTAAAATCATTATAACCACCTGTAACATGTTCGTATAGCTCTAATACTTTGAAACGGAATATATATAAATATGTGTAAACTTAGGAAAACATTTGAGAATACACTATGGGTGTTTAAAAATAAATAAACAAAAAGGCACACAAGATGCAGGTTAATTAATTAATTAAGAGTCCTTACGTACTAAGCAAACATGGATAAAATAACATACAAAAAAATTGTCATATGTTAACAAACTTAAATAAAATTACATTTCGTTTATCATTTTAACGGCCTTTTGGCAAAGTTAGCTAGTTTTAAATGACAAGTATAAATTGTAAAATCACTTATTGGAGGCGTCGCCTGCCACTTGCAGTGTCAACAATATGCCTCTTTCCACGTCCACATTCCCCTAGTATGTAAGGACTCTTAAAGCACTAATAAACATTTATTTCAGCCTTACTACAAAAAAAACTTAACTAAACATTTCATTTATAAAAAAAATTAAACTTTGCAAACTTTAACGTTGATATAAACATAAAATTTGAATGTCGCTAATCAACTAGTTACTAAGATATACGGAGTATAGCAAATTAATGAAAAAGCGCCATCTGAAAAAGAAATGAAACAAATAATTAATCATATATTTCAAACATTTGTGGTATAAAATAAATATTAAAGTAGAGTAAAATATTGTATACAATTACAAGTATTAGGTCTGCAACTTTGCTCCCGCCGTTTTCCAAAAGATGGCGCTAGTAGCCAGTAATAGTTCAAATAAATAAATCACAGTTGTTT
>JAABKM020000025.1:5208751-5230363 GCA_016277805.2 Papilio aristodemus | reverse complement strand
CCAAAGTAGTGGAAAGTGACGGACAATACTTTGAAACATAAATAAGATACCATTTTTTATATATAATTTTTAAAATTTAAAAAAAAAACGGCGGGAGCAAAGTTGTAGACCTAATACAATTAATTTATTCTTTTATTACAAACATTTTATCGTTTGCAACATGTACACAATAAATTCAAATGATTTTTATATTAATATTAGATATGTACCAAACGGTGATAGTTGGTGTGAACTATGGCATGAAGTCGCGAGGCTGCGGCAATATATTGTCGTGTTGGGCAAACATCAGGGCGGTGGACCACGTCAGTTCAGATTGTGTGACCGAGCCGGCGATAGTGCAGCCGAACCATCGTCGCTCCCTGCTCCTGTAAAGTACACGTCAAAATTATTAACGAAAGAAAAAATATACCTCTGAAAGTTTCAGAGGTATGGTTTCACATGGAAAAATGGAAATTTTTTCTTGATATTTCATGGGAGTGTACCTAATGCCATCAAGATATTTCAGATTCCAAATTGATATCAAATTGAAAAACACAAAATTACTTTTTTATACCCAACCTAGGATTTGAACCTAAGACTTTAACTCAGCTGAATAATAATATACTATGGCATTTATTATTATTATCCAAATACATACAACAACAATACATTTACCTTTGTGTCTTATTCTTGGGAATAAATGTAATGGCCCAACGAGACTGTGGGTCTCTTTTGGGTTCATATCCAAAGTACCAAAGGATATTATTGACATCCCATTCATCGATCTTGGTGGAACCCTGGAGCAAAAGCGATATAATATTAACATATTAACTGGAAATTAGTTTATTTTATTGTATTGGTATATAATATAGGAATCATACTTGGGTGTCAGAAAAACACATCAGCTTCGTATTACTGACTTCGAACATGTACGATTTGAACTTTTTATTAGCTTCATTAGCGAAACGCAACGGGCCGCATACACGAGACATGGTCTGTTTTAAACTATTCATTTGATGCAATATTTTATTCTCCTTTAGTATCAAGCAGTTATTTTTCCTATCATCTTCGTCCCAGTAACCCCATCGCAATACAACGTCGAGTACAATCTCATCTTTGTGCACTATTCGAGTCATAAGTTTATCAGAGCAAACTTTTTCTTCCAACATAAGTTTGTGATATGGAATTTTCGCTTTATCGCTAAGTTCCATGCATATGTCAGCGCTAGTTTTGTCCGGAGTGAGCTGAAATTATAAATAAAGACAATTTTATAAAAATAATCCAACAGCAATCAGAAAAAATCTGAAAAAAAATTAAAACATTTCGCAAAAACTTTATAAAAGCAAAGAATTTATAAATATCAGTAATTTTTAATTTTGTAAATCGCAAAAACTATATTATTTTTGAAAACTAATGTAATGGCAAGCCTTGTCGTCTTTATCGCATCTTTATATTTGCCATATGCAATAATTATGTTCCAACTTAATATATTATTATTACTACTCATACGTATATACTATACTTAGCAAAATTTTATTATTCTGTCATAACACATTAATACTAACAGTGACTTGACAGTGATTGTTATAGTCAAACATATAAATCCAGGTACGCAAGTCGCCAGCTGAGGTCGGCGGGGGGGCGGGGCTGGCGGAATTCTGCATTTTCATTACAACACGATGACAGGCTAAGTCCCGCTTTATCTCCGCCTCGTCAGGACTCCATACAGTTTCGTAATTTACTATCAAATCTCGTACTACATTCACTTCTTTTTCCGACCATGATAATTGGCGTATGTTAGTTGCCTGTAATGAAAATTGCAATCTATTATATACCCATTTGATGTGGCTAGGGGTAAACAGGCATTAAAAGACAAAATAAACTCGACCAAAAATCTAAATATTGCCTTTAAAATGTCTTCTGTTTATACTATACGCTGTCTTAAGTTAAACAGTTATTAATGACTATATGTATCTTGGTATATCTGTACCGAAACGCAACTGGGACAGTTAGCTAATATTAGAAATACATACCAAACCAGTTGGCATAATAGTGGGGGCCCATACGGAAGCCAGGTTTTCGGCACTCATTTTATTAGCGTCGTTCCACGCATGAACGAAATGGAGATGCGCAAATAATACACGTGCCGTCTTACGCGGCACTAGACTTAAGGAGTTTAGTGCGCTTTTATATTCTGCATGGCGGGCAGCTTCATCATTTTTCGCTACAAATAAAGTACAAAAAAACTAGTTTTACGAATAAATCTAGTGGTATGTAAAGATACTTGAAAAAAAAAATCATACATTTGTACAAATCAGTAAAACAAGAAACAACATTGTCAGTACAATTGCGGTAATAAATACCGAAATAATATAAAACATTATAAAAAAGTCGCTTTTCGCTGTCTGCAAGCTTAGATATTTCAAAGAGCGCAGCCGGGGCGGTTCGCTAGCTATACATACATAAAATAATTACCTAAGGCCTTTATCAGCCGATCGTGACATTCTGGTCGGATAAGAGGTGTGGGCAAATCTCTGAAGAAACGCTTTAGTACTCCAGCGACGTCATGTTCGGAGTAATTTTGAGGAGTGAGTTGAACAGACCACGCATCGTTACGGAAACGTGTCATTAACTCAGTAAGTACAACACTACTTCCAGCGCGACGGTAGATGCCTTCCGATAAAATACCTGCGTAAATCATCAGAGCACTGTATGACTAAAAATAACACAGCCAAGACGAAACATAAATATATTAAAAATACACAAACATATTCTATATTCAAAATATTACATTTTACGATGGAAGTGATAAACCAGCTCTATCCTCTTCGGAATTAATTTGATAATATTAAATTTATATTGTAATATAACAAAAGCGTGTTTTGCATCTGAGGTGTTATTGCTACACACTTAAAACATTCAACATAGAGAAGTCTAAGTTTGCAGTTAGATTTGTGAATTTTAAAACAAATCGAAAATTTGCAACATTGTGACTTACCATATGCATAAATGAAGTTGATACATTTGTCAACAATGGTGGGTACTTCTTCGCTAGTGAGTTGTTGCTCGTCGATTTGAGAGCCGTTACTGTGAGCTGCCAGATTTATCACGGAGTTCCAGCTCTAAAATCAATATTTAAACTGTTACGTTCTCTCATTTATAGTTACAAGGACCAAATCAAAATATAATTAGGATATTATTTGTCGGAATGTGTTAAAATAAAATCAAAGCGCAAACACTTCGAGATGATTTTATTTACTATTAATTTTTAAATAAATATTTCTTTTCTTTTAAGAATATATCAAGAAGAATGTATATAGAATTGCATTTAAGAAAGAAATCATAAACATGTAAGATATCTATATACATGATGTATGTATGTACATCATATCTCACCTGAAACTCTTCTTTATGAGGGAAACGTAAATATAGAGTAATAACAGAGCAATCCAGAAGCAAGTTAGAACAACAGTCAGATGGGCATGCCTTTATCGATTCCTCATCAGCAGGCTGAACAACTGTTAACAATGAATAAAACCATATTGAGCTAAGTAAAGCAGCGAGCTAAAGCTAAGAAATAAGTAAAGGTACTACTATTCTAACAGTAAGTTCTCGTGGCAAATTCTAAAATAATATTTTTTTTGTATCCATTTTTATTATCACTTAGTATTAGACCATAGTACCTTTTGACTAGATAGCGACACACAAAGAAGAAAGTACCAAAATGGCGGACGTTTCAAAACGCGAGCAAGAACAAAATGGAGGCCGTTGATAACGATCCGCGCATGCCATGCACAGCCATTCTCTTGCCTTGTTTTATTGCTTTACAATAAAAATTTTGAAAAAAATAGATAAAAGACATGCATTAAAACTGTATTAACTTAATCAGAGATTTTAGTTTAAAAAAATTACACACCCGAGAATACGACCAGTAATATTTATAAAGTAAAGCCTAGACAAATACCTAATCACGTAGAATGATTATAAAAGTGAATTTTATGTGTGTTTATTGTTAGCGAGCAGATTTCCACTTTTCAAATGTTAATGTCAATAGAACAAATTACTTAATAATACGCACGATATAAAAATTCATATAAACTCTTTATTACATTTTGCATAAAGAGCGGACTTAATGCCTTAAGGCATTATCTACCAGTCAACCGCGGGTGTGGGGAGAAATTAAAGGTAGGCAGAGATTAGAAAGATTTTAAGGTATAGACTAAAAGAAGAAATAGAGAAAAAAATTAGTAAAAGTAAAATATAAAAAAAAGTAAATAAAATAAACAAATAGTTTTATTATTAAATTAAATAGACTAAAATATACTTATAATAAATATAATACATTATTACTCATAATATAATACATACAATATAATTATTAATACAGTCCGTCGAATATATAGAATAAAAATTACGTACCTTGATGAGTTGAGCCAATGAGACTTCCCTGAAGATAATGTGCGCGGTACAGAAAATTAACATAATTTACAACATTACTGCCAATTTATAAATAACAAAAACATACATAGTAAATAAAATATTAATAAAATAAAACTAACTATAAAACTTTTTAAGCACAGAAAGAAACGTTACAACAGACATCTACGCGACGAAAGTTGAAATGAAACCATTTGTCATGTGAAACGGAAAGAAATATTTTTATATAAATCGACAGCCTAGTAGAGAACAAATGAAATTGAAAGCTTTTTTCCAAGTTAACATATAATTTATGTTTAAGAAGATGTTGTATGATAAGATATAACAGCATGTTGCCGGAAATCAAAGAAAGTTATTTTATTAATTTTGTATTAAACGAATTTTGAAACAAAAAGAACAGTCGCGACTTAGACCTATAGATAAAATGTATGCAAACGAGTATCGCCCTGTGTCTAGACTCCCGTTTGAGCTACAACTAAAATTCCAGTTTGCAAGTAGCTCCCTAATCCCAGACGGGATAATGTGCGCGGCGCATACTCCATCCCGTTCTCTCTCGGTCATATGCAATTGCATACTGCTTGTTGCTTGCTGCAGCTTTACAATCAATAAATGACAAAGCCTAGCCTCGTCGGAAACGTCCGTATAAAAAATATGTCTAGACTAACATGGTTGCCAGTAAATTTTATTTTAGCTTTTAATTTATTATCAACGCGATTGGAAACTTTTTGCTAATTTAGAGGTATCCCAATTTGCTAACCACAATCTTAATTACTATTAAAAAATATATGTTATTATAGAAATGAAATAACTACAATATAACATTTTCAAATCATAATAATCATCACAAAACTAATACAAAATAACATTATTTTCTTAGACCCTAATGATTATAGTTTCACAATGACTTTTATTGTACTTACGCGTATTACATAGATAATGTTCAATATGAAGTTATGAGATATAGTTATATAGAGCACCATGATACTGTACATGGTTCACACCAAAAAAATTTACACTATAAAAAGTAGGTATTGGTTGGTTATACATTTTATTGTTTTGTTTAAATAGTCTCCGTTCCGATATATGCGTTCTTGCATGCGACGGAACCACTGATTTTTGAAAACAAAAAAAAGTCACATGGTGCAAAGTCGGGGCTGTATCAAACCTACGTGAGCTGTAGTCGCAATGACGCGTTGTCATGATGAAAGAGATTTCTACTTTGAAGTTGTTTTTCACGAACTTTAATTTAGACAAGTGGCCAAAAACGGTTCACATGTCTGTCTACAATAACCGTTCTTTGGTTTTCTATAACAACTGTAGCTTAATGACCCAGTCCGTTCAAAGATAAGAGAACTATTGTTTTTTTTTCCCCTTTACTACTAGATTTTTTTCTTTAAAAGAAAACACGCACTGGGCAGATTTTCCATTGTGTATCAGGTTCGTATATTCTTACGAAACAAACCTTTAGTGCATTCACGCCAAAGGTTCATGACCATTCATAATGACGAACACAGCATTTGGATTTTTCAAACATTAAGTGACATCAATTCAGAAGCCGAAGTTTTTGTTCCCAAGCCAAACTTTGACCACACCTGATCTCACTAAACCAGTTGTAGACAGTGGCACCGGCTGGAGCTTCATCTAAAATGCCACCTGAAGTAGTTTGTGGCATTGTCTTTGGTTTAGGCCACAAGAAATTCATTCATTTAGACGTGATACACAAATTTTTCTAATTGCCACTCAAATTTTAAAAACAAAAGACAAGCGAAAAAAAATAATATATGTGGACTTCCAAAGAATTCGATATTAAAACTCGAGTATTTTTTCGGTAAGTGCATCCAGACCCTACTATACAGCGAAGACGTGATGATATTTCCACTTAACTCTTATACGTGTTCAGGAATAACATAAATATAATATTCTACCAGTCAATGCTTTATAACTTTTTGATAATAAAAAAATATATTGTCATTAAATAATAAAAAATCATATGGAAATGTTCAGATCACATCGTTGACACACATAAAAAACATTCCTAAAGTAAACACAATCTGTAAAATGAAAAAGTAACTCACGTAAGCATCTAGTTTTTCTCAAATCAGCATTGCCAGCCATGTTGTTGGTGCAATGGTACATCAAGACCCTTTGCACCAATACCAGCCACGCCGCGTGCCATTCACCGCTCACACCAACCTAAGAGTCAAAGTAAATTATAATATCTTTTCATATTAACATAAATTATAAAGTTCAATAAAAAGACTTGTGTGTGTTCCGGTTAAAAAATTATAAACCTTTGTTTGGATATATGAATTAGCTATTAACAATATTTTTCATCATACATAACATAGTAAATGTTAATTTAAATGTGTTTAAATATACATTAATATATATTCAATTAATTCATAGTCATATATTTAACTATTGGGTTATCATTTCAATTATACATAGGACATCCCTTCAGTATAAATACAATCAGAATTATGGTAGTTGAGATCATTGTCTTTAATTGTTCATAAGTGGTCATGACTAATATCAATGGAATACTTTATAATGTAGTTCTATATATCATTATTTACTGTGTTTATATTACAATCCTTTTTGCAGACCTATTCATTTATGACCATGATTCATTTAAAAGATTCATCACTACTATAACAAGGGTTTTTTCTGGCAAAAAATTTTACTTTTAGTATTACATAATATTATAACAAAAAATAGCTAGTAGCAAATAAACACTGGTACACTATAACAGAGGTAGAGCTCGCAACAACATCAGTTATACAAAAGGTCCAAGTCGTCCGGTGAAATACCACAACCTAACAGGAGACAGGCATGAAATAGTAGTGCCGAAGGCCTAATTCTAGTAATGCTTAAAGTAGTAGTAATAGTAATAAATATATAAATAATTATAATTTGAAATCAACCAACCTTGAGGTAGCACCATCCAAGTCTTGAAAATTCTGAATTATTTATAGAAGGGAAAGCTGAAGTTAGATTTGCAGCTATTTTTTGTGCCCAAGTCAATCTTTCTGACGGAGTTGAACAACCAAAGGTAATTTTAAAAGCAGTGCCATGCTTCTGGCCTGAATTTTCTAAGTTTGACATACTCAACTCAAAGCAGTATGAACTATTTGTACTGCAAAAACACAAATATAACAAGTCATTTAATGCTTACTGCTTGCAATAAAACCAACCCCAAGGTTAAATTAGCAAGGAGGCGCAAAACGAGTGCCGTGGTAAATGCATAAAAGTGCCGAATCTGTCTCAACTTTTACCCAATAATGTACATTTATTCTATCAGTAATTTCGTTTATGATATATACTCAAAAACAAAGTAGTTATTAGAAACTAGAAAAGTATCTTAAGGAACTCACCCCAATGATACTGGTAACACCAACTGCAGTGAATTGATAGAACTTAACTTGAACACCTCCCTAAGAACATGCATACCGGGATCCACATAACAGAATAATCTCTGTTCTGCTAAAGCACAGTGCCATGATTTTGAGTTATTTACTAAATTGTCATCCCCAATCCATGTTAAGATTCCGTTGAAATGAGGACCATAACTATTTAAAGGTGGTCTTGCCAGTACATTTGTCTTTTGTTCTGTTAATGTACTGAATAATTTTTTTAATTTTGATATTGGAGAGCACTTTGGTCTACCCGCGAGAGGCTTCATCTCATCAACTGTCTGTACTTCATTGTCTAAATTGTTACAAGTGAAAGAGGAAATTTTAACAATCTCATTTTGTGAAACAATTCCAGCTGTTGTTGCATTCGGCAGAGATATTGGTTGTAAGAAAGTATCTTGTGATTTAAGAGTATTAGTTATTAACGTTGGTTCACTTTGTTCCATGTTTTCAGATTCTTCTTGTTTTTCTGGAATTGTTATTACTGTACATTCCATCTGTGTAATAGGATTGAAATGTTTAAGATTGCATCTGCTCAATCTTTTACATTCATTGCTTATATTATCACCCTGATTTGAGGCATCAATAACAATAGCATCCAAAAGTTGCCTATTACTGACACCCTTATATTGGCTCCCTGTGTTTTTTGTATATAGTGGATCAAATTCAGTAATAGCACATTTTTCAGGACTATCAATATCCATCTTCTGTCCTAATGCAGAATCTTGTGATTTAATACTCTCTAAACTTTTGTCTTGTGACAAATTATTTTCATTATTCTCATGGCCCGTCATAGTACTGTTTAAACTTATATTGCTTAAAGGACTTGATGTAAGGAATGTCTTTGTTTCTTGAAATATTAGATCTTGTGGACTTCGGCTTCTATTGCATTGGTGCAAACAAGATTTTTCTGATAAATTGTTGCTTACAGTTCCAAATAGGTTTTCTTTTACAGTAGTGCACGGTTGGTGTTTGTATACCTCTACTAACGGCAACTCATCACTTAATGTATCAGGTTCTGTATGTAATGATGTATGAGTAAATGGTTTATTGTTTGTTGGCCATTTAATTAACTCATTTGTTTTAAGTATTGCTTGTGATGAAGTCCCAGGAATTGTAAATGATTTAAATTCTAAACATTTTCTATTGCTTATTTCATTGCCAAGATCAGTTTCTTCTTCTGCCATTTTTATAGTTTCTTCAACTGACCGATTAAATGTTTCACTTACCATATCAACTTGTGTAGGATTAGATTGTTTAGTTACTTCAACATTTCCAATTTGTTCTATCTTTTGTACTTCCATTGATATCTTACATTTTTCGGCAGTTTTTTCTGATGACTTCTCATTACCCACAGGCGTATCTGACATAGACCACCTCGCAGCATAACGCGTACACAGTTTTGTTCGAGGTAAGGGTATGGGTTTTTTTACAGGCAATGTCGGAGGTTTAGCACTTTCTTTAGAATTCGAATCCATTAGGAATACGCTCTATACCTGTGAATAAATAAACATCACAACTTCAAACCAAAATAAACGAGACGTGAGTCATAGGCAAAAACATATTTTTCGGTTAGTTAAAAACAAAAAAAATATATTAAAAATTAAAATTAAAACAAACCAAATAAGTGAAGTTAAATATGCGACAAAATAAATATAAAAGTAAAAACAAAATATAAGATAATGTTTTGAGCAAAACAAAGAGTTTAACTGTCTAAATGTTCCATTATACGTAAAAACATGAGTTGTAAATATCAATCTCAAGGAGGATACAAAATAGCTTGAATATCATTGCGATTGACAAGAAATAATTTAATTTAATTTTTCTCTAATTGATTTGAAAAATAAATAGAAAATTTTGTTACCCAACCCTTTGCTGTTTTTTTCTGCAAAAAGAAATGTGTTGAAAAAAAACTTAAAATCCCGCCAATATCTATTAGACCCCGTAAAATCCTCATTCATCGTCCTCAATTTACTTAAACATTTAAGTTAAAATCTTTGGATCCATCATTATTTCTGAACATATTTGTCAAAATAAATATTCACCAAAACTAACTTCGTTATTGCGCATGCCCCAAACCGCCGATTTCTTTCTTACAATTGATATTTTTGTTTCACGATGTAATGGACCTCCGTCGAGGGTATTTTCCATACTATTATTCTGTTCAAGTACCAACGTACTACCATCCAAGATTTAACACAGCAAACGTAAGTAAATAAATACTTTTATTGAAGAATTCTGTAAAAAGTATCTGTTCTTTCCAAGAACAATATGCCCGCGGAGTTCCTTAGAATACTAAATCATGTAAAAATGAAATATTTAAAACAACTTTACAATTAAAAATTTTAAGATACTTCGTCTCGGTATTTGTTTATAGACGTTTTGTTACCATTTATAATGACACTTTACCTTGGCGCACTTATTGCTTCCAAATTGACACTGCAATGACTACCATAGTACTGATGTTTTGTTTAATATAAAATTAGAATTACATACTAGTGCTTGTTATTATCAAACGCTTATTGCTACCTAATAATAAGGTACAGCCCAATTAACTTCAGCTCAGTGCTGTGTTAAAAGGTTTAATGCAGGTCAATAATCGCGGCGTTGCAGTTTTGAATCATCGACTCGTCTAGATCCCAACGGCAAGCAGAATCATGTATGTTCGTACCATTTTGAACGTGAGGCTTTGTTATTTTTAAACTGCACTGCATTATTCTAATGAGGTGATTGATGTTTCAGATGCAAGCAGTCAATTTTGTGCCGATGTCGCAACCACCACCGCCGCCGCCGCTGCCGCTGCCGCCGCCGCAACCACCATCACAAACTGCCGAAGACTATGGCATTAAAGATGTTTGGAATTATAATCTTCATGATGAATTCCGTATTATTAGACGGGTTAGTTAAAAATATAAATTTATCTTAATTCTAAGCTCTAAATTTTAATATACCTATATAGCTATACCTTTTTAAGATATGGAATTTGTGTATTTAGGGGGAAGCCTTGATTATTCATTACAGTCAAGAGATTTTTCAGTTATTCTTCTTGGAGTTAAGGACAAATGTGACTTTTAATTGAAATTTGGTTACATGTTTAGGGGTTAAAACAATGTGCACTGAAGCTGAGGTTATGGCTTCATGTGAAAATCACAATATGGCATCCATATTTACTTATGTATGTGTAAACTAGTGCCATATGCTCCCCTATATTCAAAGTTGTGGGGTTGAAGGAGGTTTCCAATTCCTTTCAAGTTCAAGGGTTGTCTTTTTAATGTTTTTTTACTTTTACTTATTTTTCTGTTGTACCAATGCAATTTCTAGTGTTCATAAAAATTCATTTTAAATTGCTTCGAAGATCACTGATCTTTATTAAGGAAATCAATCAGAATATTACAGAATCCTACAAGAAAGTTAGACAATGCTTATGTGTGTGTGCATTTTTTACAATAGGATATACAATCACAAGATTATCATGTTCACAACAAGTCAAATAACAATAGAATTTACCATTTATTTTAACATTAAAATTGGATAGAATAGATCTTTCCAGAAGACCTTATACATTATTCCCCAGCGATATACTATGTCAAAACATGACATATTAACCTCACTAACATTACAATGTTAGAGAGGTTAATATGTCATGTTATGATTCGTAAACAATTCTGATTTGTACCTAAGTAGCAGTTTCATATACTAGCGACAATTGACTGGTATCCAATTTGAATATAATTTTTTGTGTTCACATTTTAGCTTGTCCAGAAGTACCATTGGGTGGCCATGGATACCGAGTTTCCCGGAGTGGTGGCAAGACCGATTGGTGAATTCCGAACAACTTCAGACTACCAATATCAGTTGTTAAGGTGATTTAAAATTTAACTTTTAACAATCTAGCTTTAAAAAATCATAATTTCTACATTTAACAAACTCCATCTTTTTTTAATGTACTAACCTTTATATTTTCAATATATTATGAACATTTTAAACATAGTTATAACAAAAGTTTGATTTACTGTATAATAAACAAGGATAAGTTTGAGAGTAGAGTTTTACTATATAATAAAGAAGATCAGGGTTAGAGTTCTGGCACCGCGGTCATCTGATGAAACGAAGAATACTTCTACCTTTAAACTTGTTTTGTTAGGTAGCATTTCACCGGTCAAGTTGACCTGTTCATGCAACAGATGGTGTTTCGATTTCTGCCAACTTCAAAATAATTTGATGTCTCATTGATTTTCAAAATTTTTCAATTAAAAAGACAAATTCCACCTGTCACCACAGCCCTTTTATTAAAAATATAAATTTATTTGTAGATGCAATGTGGACTTGCTGCGGATCATTCAACTGGGGCTCACATTCATGGATGAAAACGGCAAAACTCCACCGGGGTGTACAACTTGGCAGTTTAATTTTAAATTTAATTTACAGTAAGTAAAAAATTTGTTCTCAATTAAATTTAATACATGTAATATAGTGCTGATCATTACTAAATGGTAATACATATTGCAGGGTAGATATGTACGCACAGGATTCCATTGATTTGCTGCAAAATTCTGGATTGCAATTTCGCAGACACGAAGAAGAAGGAATTGATCCTCTGGAGTTTGCAGAACTCATTATGACTTCGGGTAAGTATTTGTTTACTTGCAAATCATTTGTATATGTATGAGGTTGTCCAACAGTTTTGTTAATTTAAAACTTGCATTGTTAATGTGGATCTTTTTTTTTTAATCATATTTGACAAAGCATTTAACCTATTGATTAAGTCCAGCTGTTTACAATTATCTTAGAAAACTTATCAATATTATGGATTAAGAAAAATTTTTGTCCTATAGTAATTTGACAATTAAGCCTAATATTTTTTTTTAGTAACAAACATATTTTACCATTTTCTTTCTGTTAACCTAAAATCATAAATACCATTTTACAAATTAATGTAAATAGGTTAGGTCACGCCAAGTTTGACATTGTAGAAAATAATGTCAACTTGACATTATTTTTTACAATGTGCAAGCTTGCTCAATGCTCTATACCTATTAAAAGAAATATTTATAAAAGCAATGACAATATAAATTGTCAGTGTAATTATTTCAAATGCATGTAATAACCAAAACTATTTTGATTTCAGGATTGGTTCTTATGGATAACATCAAATGGCTAAGTTTCCATTCCGGATATGATTTTGGCTACCTGATGAAACTTTTAACTGATCAACACTTGCCAGCACTGGAAGCAGATTTTTTCCAAAGTCTGCATATGTACTTTCCTACCATCTACGATGTTAAAGTGAGTATAACAAATATTAATAACCAATATTAGTGTAAAAGTGGCTTGTGCGTTTGCCACCTTCTCCTGTGTGTCTTGTATCCCCCGAGGACAATATTTATATGAGGATTGTTGTTATATTCTAGTACCTAATGAAGCTCTGCAAGAATTTGAAGGGCGGCTTGCAAGAGGTAGCTGATCAGTTGGAGCTGCGCCGAGTGGGACCTCAACATCAGGCCGGGTCTGATTCACTTCTCACCGGCATGGCATTCTTCAAAATTAAAGAGGTCTGTGATAAAAATACAGATATAGTATAGTGAATATAAATTTATAGTAAAGACAGGCATCAACTACTTTGTATTTAGAGATTATTTTTATAATGGAATCTTGAAAGTGTTGAATTCTATTTTCTCTGTACATCCACTTTTCTGTCCATTAAAAGAAGAGTCCAGAAAAAATGTAACCTCCATATAACATATGATGCACCCATTTTCTTTAATTGTATATTCTGCAACACAAAATTACCCAGAAACACACAGCTACCTTTAATGGTGCATTATATTAAATAATCGCCAAAGTAAAATAGATATAAAAAATGTGTAAAATTAATTGTTTTGTTTTTTTTTTAGATCTTCTTCGACGGCAACATTGAGAGCTCAAGTGGACATCTTTACGGATTGGGATCGCCGTTCCCAACTGCTCCCACTTTCCCTGACGGCGGCGACGGTGGCAACGCCTCCTGATTCCATGCGGGCCCCTCGCACCAAAGCCCTTTCGTGGTCACCGAATAAAAACTGATTAAAGTAACATCGAGATATATTGTAATTGATAAAGTATTGCGAGGTCTATTCCATTTTTCTCAGTTTAAGCTTAAAACCAAAACAGTGTTTATGTCTAATATTCGATACATCAATGTTGCTTGTAATATTTTTTTTTAAAACAAACCCTTAGGTGGCCTTTGGCGCTTAAGAAGTAGCAAGCAACTGAACGAAGTATTTTAGCTCTATAGGGGAGGCAGTATTCACCACAGTACCGGTTGATTTTGCCTACCGTTTCTAACAATGCTCCATGCTATAGAGCAATCTATAGCTACAATTGAACGAAACAAAAGAATGAGCATTGCCTGCTGTATTACCATATATCTCGGATGTAAAATGATTATTTCTACACAAATATTGTCAATGAAAAATACGATTTAATAAAAAATAGTAACTGTAGTTACGAATATTATAACATATTTAAATTTATTGAATAAGTAATACATATGTGAAGTGTATTCTTTTACGTATTGAAAATCATTACTCAATTATCGATAAGGTCAACAGTTTACTGTACTGCACATAACTACGATAATTTAACATAGTAACACATTCGAATTCCCCCAAATAGAGCAACAGTACTATCAGTAGGATTTCCTTTACTTATCAAACTGTACATGTACATTAAGTACTACTTATAAATAAGTGGATGTTACATTTTAAGATTTTTCTTCTTTATTACCTTTGTCATTTTGATTATTGTCTTTCAATATATAATATTAATTTTGTAGCTTGTATTTAAATTTTAATAATAATTCAATAAACATATACTCAATTTTTAAGTATTTTAATTTATACACTTTCTTCTACCAATGATAATTTATAATAGATATGACCCAGACAGAATCATTAGTTAAAAGTAAACAGTGATAAGAAACATCACAACTTTTGGGTGGTCAAATTCTATTCTATAAATGGTGCATATTTCCCAAATGTAAAGGCTATTCCACAATTTCGGGTACTAAATGTGGAGTTAATTTGTGCTTGAATAAGAAAATAATTTTTTTTAATTATCATAAAGAATAAATAAATAATATTTTTTATTTATTTAGTATTGAGCTAAATATATGACAATACATGATTCTTCTATTCAAATTTCTATTATATTATTTTTTACATAATTCATATTTTTATTTTTACTAGGACTTTTTTTAATACTGTTTCTTTAATCTAAAGTATTTATAACATTACCCTGTTTTATTTTTAAAAAAATTGAAAAAATCATGCAAGGAAGGATTCAAGACGGCGTATTTTTTTTATGACAAGTGAAAACAATTATATGTTTACCTAAATGTTTAAATTATGTAATTTTCATTAAATTACATTTAATGTAAATTTTAGTCAAATGTAAAACCTAACAAAAATGTATACCATACTTATTTTCTCATTCCTGAGTTAAACAGATAATATAATTATAATGGACTGGCCACCTGCAAGACTATAAATAAAATTTTACGTTTTGGTTCGTTTTTACAATATATTTTTTTACTTATGTATTTGTTATAAAAATAAATAATGAACCTTAAATTATTAAAATTGGTTTATTTGAAGATGAAATTATATTTTCAGTAATTATTAGAAAGTATATTTTTGGTAACGTGACTTTATTTTTTTCTACTAAATTTTCGGCTGAGATAATCTGCCACAATGTCAAAAGTGATACTTTTGGCATTTCTAACCTAATTGTACTAAAGAAATATAAACTTCTTTTTTGTATGCTCCATGGTAAAATACGATGAGTTATCAGGACAATTAACAAATTATTTTGATAGGTCTTTCAAAGAACCCTCAATGGGTTAAAGGCTTAAAATAATGGGCATTATGTTATTTCAGTTGACCATTAAATTATGAGTTTTGTATACCATTAAAAACAAGATCTTATAACAAATTTTTTTTGTCAATACTCTACCGTTCCATTTTGGAAAATATATTTGTACTATTGAAATATATTTTAATTACCTACACCAGGGATGAGCAACCTTTTTTCTATTAAAGGGCCAATTTAATATATGTATTTTGCTAAAGGATCACAGATGTATGAACTCCTATGACAATCAATTATACTTAATAATTAAAACTTATTCTGTAAAGCTTACGTATAATTGATAAAATTTTGTACCATAATGCCTCTTTATGTAGTATTATATTTTTATTGTGAATTAGCTATATAAACCCCAAAAATCACATTATAAAGAAGCTCAAAGGGCCGCGGGTTACTCATCCCTTACCTACACAAATATTTTACAGGTCTTTGGCCTTTCTTTACTTAGTATAAAAAATTGTAGCAGTTACAATGAGAAATTATACTTAGCTTTACTGTTTTTCAATTATTCTATGAACTATTGTATTATTACATTAAAAAACTATACCTTTATTACCTTGTGCTTTACCTGTTGCATTTCTCCCTACTCCGAAGAGGTAACATTGATCAAAAGGACACTACAGAGTACCTTATTTCTATGTATATTAGGAAAACAAATAAAATACGAATTGATTCAAATGCACATTTATTTTTATCCAGAAAAAATTACAATTGTAAAAAGCTGTTAAAATCTTAATAAAAGTGGATACAAAATAGGAAAGTACATAAAAGTCCAAAACAAACATTAAAAAAATTTCCTACTTAGTTTTCTGCTCAAAATATTAAAGTTTTTGTGTGTTATAAAAAATATAGTGAACATCAAACATATCAAACGGAAGAATAATAATTAATTAATAAAGATGCATTGTAATCTAAAGTGGCATTTTGTCTTTATTATATACACTTGTAAGAACTCTACTAGTTTATTATGCAATATTAGTGAATATAATTAAAAAAAGATTAAAAATAAATTTGTTCATTAACCGATTTTAGTTGATTGTATACTTTATTTCAAAGATTGCTACATTTGTAAGATCAAAAAAGTTGCACAATTCATGATCTCATATAAATTAGTCAAACATAATTTCATCCGGCTTAGCCAACCTCTTGTCAATACAACATAAACTAAACCAAATCCGTTAATAGTAAAAATTAAATAACAAAATATATGTACAAATTAGAAATAAATAATTACAAAATATAGTATTAAATAAAAATAAGTTTTCATTTTTTTTGGCAAATTATATCTATTGTTATTTAGTTTTCACAGAAACTTCTAGGTTCAAAATGTGACAGCCGGTGAGTCTATTCAAATGCCAAAACTCATCCAGATCGATAAACAAATTTTGACTAAGGTTAAAATCATTCTCAAGTTAATGAAATAAATGTGAAACGTTGATGGAACTTAAAAATGAATAAGGAAGCAACAAATGTAAACAATCTTATAAGTTACACAAAATTACCTAGACTGTAATGGCCTTATCTAGGATTATTTGAGTGCGTGATCAGCTTACACATACTGATATTTTAAATGTTAAAAAAAATGAATAAAGTATACACCCTTAACATATATTATTAATAAAGATGTTACAAGTGATACTTATAGAGTGAAAAAAAACTAGAGGTAGTTTAGATGTTTTGAAGAAATAAGGAAATAATATACTACTGACAAGTTAAATTGAATTATGTTAAATGAAATATATTGATATAGGTATTGTTCAGTTAAACATAAACGAATGATTATAAACTATAGGTACTGTTATAGTTGATTTAAGGATTACATAAAATTTGAGACATGTGTCAAGACAGTACGTTCAAAGATGAAACTATTTTGCTAAACATTGTTGGGGGCCTAACAGTAACTAACATATTAAATGCAATACATCAATATATCTAAAAAGTGACTACCTCTAAGTTTCAATATGGTGGATTGTAATACACATACATGCGAAATTTATTTATTATCAGTGATCACTTGATATATTTGTAACTAAAGAACGAAATAAGCCGCTCAAACTCCTACTCAAATACACAATGATGAAGGTTTCCCTAACACCTTCATTAACTAAGGTTTGAATACATTGAACATTTGAATTTTTTGTCTTTAATTAACGATTTACCCAAAGTTAGGTCCATATTATTATAACGCATAGTTCATATTAAATTCATCGGATGACTGACTGATATTTGCCTTAAAATGAATTAAAAAAGCAGTTCCAGTATAACATAGGGAATTGATTACATTGTAGACTACAGTTTTTTTTGTGCCAATTCGATATATCTTAAAGTTGGAAAAAAGATCTCTTTTAAATTTCCTTAGAAAGGATTTCCTATGTTAATAATCTTGTATCAATTGAATCGCAAGATGGCGATGACGCACAAACATTATATTGTATCCAACACATCTTACTACAATGATATTAACCTTATCATGTACACGTATAAACATTTTGCAATATTTACTTTAGCGCCTCCAAGGGTTATAATTTAATTATTTATGTAAACATCAAATTCAAATTGGTTTATCCTATTTGAAGCTAGACGTAGACGACATCGAGAGTTATTTTATAATTTTTGACAAGTCAGTATAACTTATTTGTAAACACCCAATATTTATAACAATCACATCAAAATTGAAGTACTATTATTGATGTATAGGTAAATCGCTAAAAGGTTATTTGCTATATGTAAACGTGTTATTAATTTTAAACAAGTAAAAAGTTTGTAAATTTTTTCCATGTTGTCAAAGTTCAATTCTTAACATTTAAGATTCATAATCGGGTATACAAAAGACATGATCAAATTTTCTAACTATTTTATGATCCATTTGAAGTACGGTACATTTCAGAGTCTTGCCTTGGATATTTTCACCCTTACGTCATACAGCAAGTTGTGAAAGGGGTTGTTTGTTGTAATTACATGTTGTAAGCGATGTATATGGCATCTATCTGATCGGATAAGAAGCCGTCGCGCAAGTGCATGCGTTGTTTCTCGCCGCGAGAGTTGATCGGTACCACGCCCGGGTCGACCACCACCACTACGCCGACGATCAGGTGGTGCTCCTCCAGCACGCTGTTGGTTACCAGCGGCACCAGGTTCAAAGCCTCGCTGTCGCTGCCGTCTAATTCTACCACCACCACCAGTAGGTTGGTCCAAGTGAACACGGCGCTGAAAACAAGATAAATACTTTTTTACACCATAGTTCGGAAAAATGTTTAACCTATTGTAATCGATAGAAAACCCGCATGGTGCCAACTAATGCTATTATAATATTTATACGACCAGTCTCAGTTTTTATTCCTTTTCATTATCATACATAAAGGCTACAAATGCAACTGCAACTTCTCTATTGGTTGGTTGTTAAGATGACTTTTTTTTAATTAAATTTTGGATGTACGTACCATTCAGCTATTTTCTTGTGGCATCTCATTACTGAATTTTCTATGTCAATGGGATGGTATCTCATGCCGCGCAGCATGATCGTTTCGTCGAGTGCGCCGACTACAAAAACTGCGTCGTGCGTGTCGTGCGTGTCGGCTGCCATGCTGACGCTCCCGCAGGCTGACGCCAGCGAGTCGGTATCGCTGTCGCGAGCCATCAGTGACTCGTCACAACTTGTCCCGCTCGTGCTTATCTCTGTTCGTCTCAAGAAACCCAAGTATCCTGTTCGAGCGTATACTTCCCCTGTATTTCCCGTCACCAGCTGAGCGCTAAAGTGATCAGCGTAATCGCTTTCGTCGCCGTATATTGTGAAATAACCGCTAGCGTTATGTGGAGATTGTACCCATATCTCGCCCAAATGAGAGTCGCCGCATTGACCCTTTGTTTCAGGGTTGGCAGTAATTACTTTCACTCCCGGCAATAGCTTTCCGGATTCCATCAAGCATAAGGAATGTGGACTGCCCCGTTCTACTAAGGAGACGCGGTCATTGCGTAGAGCTCGTAAATCTACATATACCGTAGAAGGTTCTGGACTAGAGGCACCTTGCAGACAAATAGCAATATTGACGCGGCAACCGAAGGATGTAGACACAGCTCTTGGACTCAAACCCAAAGCTGAGAACAACTTCGAAAATGAGTTGGTTAAATTGATTCGCGGTCTTTCTTCGGCAACAACTACGCAAGTCCTCACGCATGCCAAGTTGATTCCCTTTGATTTTAATTGATTGACAGAGCTGCCCAAACCCTTCGTGCACAGTTCCATGACACCGTAAGAGCAGAAAGTATCCCGAACTTTGTATTGTGAAACGGCGCTGAGCCAGAGTGCAGGGTTGATTTCGACTTCGGATGGCGGTATCAGAATGGAGTGGTGACCAGAATAAATGCTGCTTAAACACCAAAGAGCGAATCCAAGGCCGCAGTACGGATCGAGGCACAGCGCAATGTGACGCGATGGATACAGCTCACAAGCTATTTTCATAGAGCGGCAGAGCGATGTCACAGCCGCATGTGACATTTTAATGCCAGCCAACATGCCCGTAGTGGACACACTAAAGTCTAAGTAAGCTAGCATTTCAGCCGTGGGCGCCCTGTAGAGAATCGGTAGTTTCTTTTTAGGCATATCATCCGTATCCAGTGTTATCGGCCAAGCTTTGCTGTCGAGGACATTACTCGCTTCCTTGGAACGCAGCAATTTTATCACAGACTGATTGGAGAGGATGAGTGTCGCTTTGCTTACGTCAACAATCATGCGGACAGTCGGCAAGGTGGTGTGCAGGTTCTGAGGGTGCGGCGGGCGAATGGTCACTGGAACCGCGCCCACGTACAAACATCCGTAGAAAGCACATATTAAGTCCAACCCAGGCGGAAATATCAATGCTACGTGATCTCCTGTATTCACACGTCCCTTTTCAAGTAGAAGATTCCCAATCCGCTCTGCCTTCTTGTGCAATTCGGCGCAGGTAAGGACCTTAGAAACGGCACCCTTTGAATTGAGCAGTGTAAATATAACATGGTCAGATGTACTCTGCGCGCGCCATCGCAATATTTGAGAAATGAATTGATACTGAAAAAGAAAATAATTACGTTAATTCCATTTATTTACACGAAAACGTTGGATACAAAAAGCGTTTTTTTTTTTTAAATATAGCATTAACTCGAACCTTTCTAGCTGCGTCAGAGTCATCGGTGTAACCCATGTCTCGCCCCTGTGCTGAAGCTAAGCGGTTTCCTTGCACTAGGTTGCCCACTATAACCGAAGCCGGCCCGACATCTGCGGATATTCCAACTAGTCACAATTTATTTCAAAGCGATTAATAAAATAAAATTTAAAAATATAAATAGAACGATAATCTAAAAACATACGTAAAGAAATAATACACTATCGTCTCACATAACGAAACAGAGATAGGCTATTTAATTTTTTAATACGATCAATCGCTAACCGTAACTCATTTTTGGGTCATATTTTTAGTAGGAGAGAGCCTGTCGCCAAAGAGGACGAGTTATCAAAAAACACACATAAACTTTTTTCATATAAATCTATCTGCATTATCTGCTTATCACACTTTATTTTAGGGTACTACGAAACGGTTTTGGTAAATAGTAGTAATTATACACTTTTAGAAAATGTCCGAAAGATAACAGCAGATTCTAACGGGTCAAATTTATAAAAGGTTGTCAAATACCTCCCTTCCGCTTTTTTGTCTTTTGAATTTCGCGGCTATGTACAAAGCGCTACAGAGCTCGTATCTGGCAATACTAGACATAATTTGAAAGGTCTTGACATAACCTACAAAACGACGCTATGCATGATGAGTTTGGATATTGCGTTCAACAGTTATAGACGTGTAAACATGGAGTTCACTAACGCCGAAATTCGCGCTATTTTAAAGTTTTC
>JAABKM020000025.1:5190132-5201411 GCA_016277805.2 Papilio aristodemus | reverse complement strand
ATAGTCATCCCGGCTTAGTGCTACAATTAAATATGAAAGAAACCACAAACAATGCATAGACACAATTGGAACAAGGTATAAATAACAGACACGTCGAAATATAATATCAATGTTATTTTTATAACTTATTTAAAATCAAGTCCGTAGGACAGTGTAGGTGTTGATCCAGCTCTTTTCACTGTGGAGTTTTATTCGGTAAGGACATTAAATAAAACCCGACAAACACTCGATCTGTAACCGGTCACCCTGCGGTTCAAGTGTGTAGTGCTTTTGATGAAAAAAAGTTTAAGATCTTGCTTGCCAAGAGAAGTACTACTCTAATATTACATTTGAATATCTGCAGGTGCTAAAATGGTACAAGAATAGAATACGTATACTATATAAAAGAGAACACGAGTCCCCTGACATACCTTTACTCTGGAATACTGAGAGAAACTGGTCACAAGAGGAGAGCGACCAAGGGTTGGCGCCGTCGGCTACCAGAAGCATACGAAGTGAAGTCAAGGATATTTCCTTGTGATCTCTTGTTGCTAGCAGTCCCCAGTGCAGGTCTCGGGATTTAACGATAGCTACCGATGCCCTGTACGATGTGGTGAAAGAGAACGTAGTTATAGTATATTTGCACAGCTTTTTCATGACATGAAAATATATATCTTTAAAGGTATAAACAAATGTAATAAAACACTATAGCGATCAAATAAATCAGAAGCAGTGAAGCTGCTGATGGAAAACGACAAAAAGTAAAATTCGTAGAGGCTATGCGCTACATTTTAAACACTCCTGTAGAATTTCAATTTCAATTTCAACTTATTATATGTATAATTTGTTATTTTACCGTAGGCGTAGCCCTTGTGGTAAAAATAAAATAATGTCCCCTGAATGCATTTGAATATTTATTTGAATTTGCTGTGGCGATATTTTATAAAAATCTATTTTAAATATATTTAATTGTTCGCAGGAATTCCATCAATATACACAAATAAATTCAATTGCACTGTCCATAAAATGTATTTACAAATATAATACAATCGCTTCAAATGTTGGAAAATAACGCTGTTCATTATGATTTTTAACGAGTATAATAATTTATATTCGCCTATACAGTTAAGTATGTATAATACAATTAATATATTCTCACCTGTACTTAGTGATCATGTGCATCCAAGAGGCGGGGCTAACTTTCATCAGGGCGTAAGGAATGAATATCACATGCATGCCATTAAGAACACTCGCCAAGACCGCGTGCCACAGGCCAGTTTCACGCTTGAAGTCTAACACACAAACCATATGCTCGCCCTCAGTGTAGTTACAGGCCACTGAGAGCATCCGGCTGTGGGAGAGCATCGACGCTCTGAAAAAAAAAAAGACATGTCAGTACTAAATTCACATGAGCTCAATTAAAATTTTAACTGTTTTTTATTCGTACCGTCATAGTCACCACAATGATGCTTATTTTTATGGTGTAAGGATCGTAATACTGAGCTATCCCACAACTCATTTTGTATTGAACAGTTACAATTATTGCGATATACATTTTTCTGCCGACACGTAAGGTGGATGGAAGATAACTGGGCGTGTATGTAGGGCTCTATTGATTTTAAAACGAGAAGCGATAAAACAGCATCTGTCAACACTTCAAGTTAATGCCCACCAGCGAGGCGAACCTAGTTTCAGATGTCTAGCTCACCGTTGGATTCACAATATTCCGCTAGATGTCCCTATGCAGTTTGTTGCATCAAAGCGCCGCTACCGTGCACTATGCATGTGATTACGAGAGATGGCGTTATGGCAGCAATGCACTAACTCTACGCAAATAGCTCCCCGCGGCATCTGGCATTAAATGCGCGAAACGTACTTGGTTTCATTGCCTCTTGCGTTTATATATTTCTTTTGAAATTACTTTTTCTATATACCAAGGGTAAAAATGCTTTTGTCTCTTGACAAACGATATTACCTATTACAAGGAATGAAGCCAAACATATTATTTAAAACAAAAACAATCTTCTATTGTATAAAGAGTATAAACATTTCTGATATCTTATTACTTCACAGAAGTGAAATTTGTAAATATTTTAAAAATTTATTACGAATTATAATATATTTTGTTTAATATAATCGTTAACAATTTAAAAAAATTTAAGCCCCTACATACTGACTTATAAAATTCATAAATATATAATAATTACCTAATATATAACATATTCCTTAGCATTGAAATTCGATTCGAAATAGTTCATAAATTTAATAAAAACATATGTGTTTCAATTTATATTACAATAATAAAATTGTGCAACAGAAGCATTGAATGTTAAGCCACAAGTCGATGCCGGTAACAAAGATAGAACGTTAAAATAACAGTTTCACAGTAACAAGGAGCATGGAAATTCCAGCAGCAACAAAAGATTTCTTTAACTCTTGTAAGAACAATGAGAAAAAATACTTATTCCGTATTTTGACGTTATATACAAATAGTCTTTTTCTTTTGCGCACATTTTATCTTACTGTTTTGCTTTTTTGCTACAGTCTTTCGTTCTATTTAGGAATTTGCTGTGGAAATTACGAGCATATTTAGTATAGATACTTACCTAGTGACTATGACGCCCATAGCGGAGCCGTCAGCGGCGGAAGTGTGTTCAATGTGAGCTGGACTGTCCTCAGCGGGGCGCGGGGGTGGGATCCAGTCGCGCGGGGGACGCGGTAGCTTCTCAGTTGACACCCAGTGCAGTGACGGCCACCCGCGGAACGATACAACATCGCCTGATGAAGTCTTTGGGAGGCCTGGTTGATTACAATAAATAATTAATATTATCGTTTTTGTATCTTACATATCATGTAAACATAAACAATTCCTTAACTTATTTAGATTAATTATTGAATTCATGAATTGTGTGTAAAATAAAGAAAGTGTTCTTTTATTTTTATTGTGGTTTCTTATTAGGAAACCAAGGGAAGGGAAACATTTTGCGAGTAGCACCCTGATTCAAATAAATGTTATGTCATTCGTGTCATATAGATTTGATAATATTGCGTAAAGCGTACATCATAAAATTACGGCCATTATGGATGGATTTGCAAAGAATTGACCTTCGAACTCCAATTTGTACTGACTGTACATAATTGAGTATATCCCGATCACATTTACTATTCTACAATGAGTAAAGAATTAGTGTTCATCGTTGCGTATGAAAAAATAGCTGCCTTGCGTTATGATTTATGTGGCCGGCTAAAAACTAGAGAGCCAACTAATGGCAGACAACACATACTTTATCAAATCTGAATTTTCTCCCAACCAGAGTCCTATACTCACTGTATTAGTAATGGGTTCTAGTTAAGCCTGTCGGTACATCTCGCCCCTAAACTCATCGACCATTCTCAGCTAGTGACCATTTCTTGTAGTGAGTTTATGACCATCACAAGATGAAATCTCAGGTTTGATATATGTAAATAGCTTTAACGAAAAGTAACCACCATCAAGTGTCAACGTGCCAAACACAATTGTACATAAATGGATACAGTATGTTAGTAGATAAAAGTAGATGTTATAGTTTTAGTGCATCAGTGAAACAAGCAAACAAGCATTTTAACAATAAAGTATAGAAGAAGAAGAAAGCTTTTTTTCCATGAGCATCCTAAACAGTATCGCAAGTGAACAGTAAATATTTTTATTAAAAAAAAGCTGCTAGGAGGCTGCAATTAGGAACAAATAAGAGGCCTAGCCTTTGTAACGTGTACAAGTACATATGTTGTATGTTTTAATTAAGAAATCAATACGAGGCGGAAGCAATTAAAACGCAAGGAATTGCCTATTGGTTTTCAATTACGCCTAGTTTCCAATTACAATTTGTTCAATGTGACTTGCTCCAGTTTACAAGAAGCCGTAACTTAACCGTAGGTGGTGTTAGTTAATTATATTGTATAATTTAATTCACAAATAACTTAATATTAATTTCTATACATTTTCAAATTTCGGTAAATAACAATTTATAGTATGTAAATGTTAACCTAATTTAATTTGATAATAAATTATTTACATAATAAAGCCTACGGATGGAAAAGTTCATTACTGACCTTTTAAGCAAGCATCCGAAGTGAGGGCGTATTGTATTCCGCAGGAGCCAAGGAGGAATCCAACTTGTTGTAGACCAGCGTCACGGCGAGTGAGCGGTACTTCTATGGGCACAGGCACAACGCCAGCTTGGAGGCAGCCATAGAAAGCGCACATAAAATTTATTGGGTCGTTGTTTGGATAAACCAAAGCGACTCGGTCACCCAATTTAATGGAATTGTCTCCAGTCAATGGTCCTCCACTGGTGCTCTTTGATGTAAAAGTCTTATTAAGCAAAGCGTGGGCGATTTTGAATGAACGGCTGAGTAGCTTACCTGTTTTGGAAAAATATTTTCTATTAATATTTTAAAATAATCTTATTATGATAAAAATCGAAAGTATTAAAAAAAAATGCGTTTAACGATTTGATAAACTGCCTATATTAACAGCCAATAAAAATTTGAGACTTTTAAAACGAAAAGCGTAACAAAGGGGCAATTATCGTCATTCCAAACATTCTCAGAATGCTTTAGCAGTAACTGCTCGTAGGAATGACTGAATTGAATCAGTCGCTTTACCATTTACAACATACATGTTACTTTATAACTTACCGTAGGTAAGGGAATTGCTGAGTTTCCCATTTGGATCCAAAACCGTAGCGACGTTCGCTTTGAAGGAGGCGGTTCCATATCTTTGCAAAGCAGCCTCTAAATTCCTCGGAAGGCCAGCAGGCACTACCAGCTGTTCTCCCACTGCCGGGGTCATTGTACCGCCCTCTGGTTTCGGCGCATTCGGATCTTTAGGGTTAGCAGCTATTTCTAGCTCAATATCATCATCTTCATAGAACTCGGGTAGAGGACGACGTTTGGGACGCTTGAGTGTATTAAGCAATTGTTGGATTTTTGCTGACACCTACAAATGTCATGTAAAAATGATTACAATTTTAATCTGATTACAAATTATTTTTGGGTAATAGTTTACGAGATGGACAATCGGTAAATTTACAGTAAACCTTACAGATTGACAGAATGTTACTTTTTTTCAAACTTTATTATTATAAAAGTTTGGGGAAATATTTATGTATAAGTTATTTCATACATTCATGCAGTAGATAATTCTAAAATAATTAAAAACCGTACACAGCAAACGTAAACAAATCCGCCATTTTGAATGGAAGACGATTCCTCCTGCGCCCTAGGCACATCTAAAGACGAATAATTGATTTTAAAAAAATTGACGATTTATTTTATAGTTAGTATTCAAATAAAAAATATATTTTTGACAGAGGCATATAGGAAACAAAACAAAACTCATACAAAAATGATAAAAAGAAAAAAAAAACATTTATGATTTTATGTCTCAGTCGACAAATATAAGCTGACGGTACCAAAGATCGGCTCTTATAAAAATATAAAAGTTTAAGAAGGTAAGAAATGACCCTACCTTCCATCGGCCGGTGCCGGTACTTGTGTCTTCTGGTTGTGTATAGCACTGTACTCTATCCGCGACCAGCGCCCCGCCTCGTCGCGCTCCGGAACTGGTGTGTGTAACGTCTGGCTGTACATCTGAATACATTGGTAATTTTAAATAAAACTAAAGTTTCATACAACTGCATCCCTTCTTCCTCCCTTTATGTGATTATTGTCATTCATCATACATTTTAAACATAAGACTAATTCTAAACCTTATTAACGACGCTACAGAGATTACACTAGTACACTTTTAATTTATGCATATTTTCGGCCAAAAGGTTGTACTTAATGTGATATTATGTTGTTTATGGTAAAAGTGGGTGCACTAGTTGCACCTCTGCCTACCTTTTCGTGGAGTACAGACGTGAGTGTGTATACTTACATGCTGGCAAATGACTGCTAATTTCAGACAAATCGATCTCAGTCCTTTCTTTTGGCGCGTGTTTCTTGTCGCGCAGGTGATGGGGTTGCGGTAGGGGATGCGGCATGGCGCGGGGATGCGGCGCTGCGGGGCGGCGGGCGGGGGGTGAACCCATCTCCGGTGGTGGAGGCAACTCGCTGTCTCCCGCGCACGAGTCCTCATCGGAACTCGATGCTAGAATGTGTCTTAATATTATCGTGACGACATGGTGAATTAAAAACGATATCACAAACTTCATCTTAACGACTTGGAGAATAGAACAAAAGAACTATCGAGACAATCAATTTAAATCCAATTACAGCAAGAACGTAACTATTTTAATAACATACATCGCATCCATTGAGCCTTTTGAGATTAAGTTTGTAACTGGAAGGTTGTAATATACAAAAAGTATGTATGGTAGCCTACAGAAAAAGTTCTCGAATAGTATTTATTTACGCATTCTTTCTCTCTTTTAGTTGATTTTAACTGTGCCAAAAAGCTATTAAAATAAACAATTAAAAAAAACTTTGTTAAATTAACGAAATCTTAGTTGTTACTAGTTATAATCAAATATTTTTACACTCCAAGTTTACTTACAGAGATCGTGACGCTCTCTATCTGGGCTTTTGGCCATCATCGATGTTCTTTTAGAAGGCATTGGCAAAGATGGTTTGGGTCGACTCTGCATCTCAGCGAGTGCCTGCTGCACTGCCTCTTGTCTCACCTCTGTAATAACAAATCATTATTATTACACATTTATTTCCATCGCCTGCCTGATAGATTTAAGCGTCCAAGATATTTACAACTGAAGCTTTTGTTAGATCCTTTACAATAGTCAAATAGATATGGTTCGTGTATTGTAATCTTAATGATATATTTAATATCGTTATCATAAATTATATTTTATATATGACGTATCGCAACTTGGACGCTTAAGTCTAAGAGTAACAGACTGTTATGGCTACTAAAGAAAATTCTATCGAGAAGAATGTCTACAAACTACAAAAAAAAACGAAGGAGAAGATACTTTTGATTAAATTATTTCATGCATTGAAATATTAAAAAAGCGAAGAAATTATCGCATATTTATTTATTGTCATGCATTATAAAAAAATTAAAAATAAATAAAGGCGAACTGTTATCTTATAGTGTAGTTAAGTCAAGCACACATCTGTGATCAATCATTGCGTTAAAAAGTTCGTAAGCTTCGCTAAACTAACTTGCTAAGACTTTTCATAAAGATAAAGTAAGAATTTGTTTAATGCATTAACAATATAATAATATACATTTCTGTTGTGCGATGTATCACTTAACTGTAAGTTTATGAAATTTCCCGTTGAAAAACCAGAAAAATCTATTAAACATGTAATTTAATAAACCAGATGTTGATTTTTCATGAAAAAAAGAATACATTTTAAAAAATATATTTAAAATCTCCCTCTGAGGCGAATACATTGATGGATAAAACACGATGGTAAAATATAAGAAACACCAAAGAACCGATGATTTTTCTTAATAAATTTTAAAGCAATAATACGGACGTAAACAATACATAAATACAAAGAAACAAAGTATCTATGAGTACCTTTTGAATCTAGCATTCCTTTTATATATTGTTTAATAATAGTCAATTCCAAAGTGCCAGAGGTCCTATTAAGTTTATATTTCTGAATGCCGTTTCACTGTGTTCAAGGAACAGGTTTTGCACGTGTTTAATACAATTTCTTTGGTATACCTGTGACTATTATAAAATGACTTTACTTTCGACCGGTTTTATTCAACAGACATTGATGGCTTCTGTATCTATGTGTGCAGATTTTCGAGAATATTTGTAATTAATTAAAAACAGTTCTTAGACGAGCTATTTTTGATATTTCGTATTATAAAAATTAATTGCTTTTATTTGATATGAGTTTTATTGCAAAGTAAGGTAACGAAATCGTTAAGAATTATTACCCATTTCCTACCGTATTTTTTTACGAAGCAATGAAAAAACATACAACACAAACTTATATAAAACACTTAAATAATTGAAGTAATTCCATTAATATCGTTCATAGCAATAGGTTTTGTACATGAGTTCTATTAAATAATTTCTGGGAGGGACATTGCGTGCAAACCGTTGAATTTCTCTTGTGGCCAAAATAAGTTCAATGAAAGTGTTTATAAATAATTCAATATATAGAGGTTTTTACTACCGATAAGATCTCTATCTTCATTATTAATAATACTGGAAAATAAATTTTTCTCTATATATTATATACATAAATTGATACATATAAAAAAACGGAAACCACTAGAACTTTTTCTTCACTGCCATCATTATAAAGTGTGGATTTAAAGTAGCGGGCGTCATAATTTAAGGTTGTTCTAGAAAATTTTATTTTAAAATCTATTTTTCCAGTGCGAAAAATTACCCTTTAGACTTCGTGTGCCGTGTATGTCATTTGTTAATAGGAATCTATTAAGAATAAAGTAAAGGAACTTTTGTAAAAGTGATTAAGTGATGGTTATCAGTATATCGTTTGTCTTGTTACTAAGTTAAGAGATGATAATTTTTTTAGCGGTAGAAAAGTTCAAACCATATTGCTAATCAATGTACCAACACATTTACTACGTGGTACTTATGGATCGCGACTCTTTTTAAGTACTGCTTTTTCATTACATTACACAAATATGTGAAATGATTTTCATTTGTTGTATTGAAATTATGCGCTGGTATCATGTAGCCCTGTGTGAGTGAAGATATAATTGAAAATGCAGGAGAGTCGGTGTTCAACTTAGGTGGCACTAGAGGACGTGTGCGAGCCACTTACTGGCGGCTGGGTCGTCGGTTTACTTGCGTTACATGCAATAATGTATATGTGGTAAAAATCTAGTTTCAGTAAAACATTTTTTAAATAAAACTCTAATATTATATAATTTTACGAATTAAGGACAGACGGCATTATAAAACACTAAGGACAGTAATATAAAGTCAACACATAACAAACTGAATTTCATAGATATTTTTAATGTTGATTATTCTGGTTTAATGATACGCTGAGAGTTTAATTTTAACCGGCATATTTACTATTTACAAAGTTCTAAATTATGTAGGGGCTATTTAGTGAAACAGTCGGAAAAAATGTTGGAAAACATTACCTGGCATCCCCAAAGCTACGATCTTAACCCTATAGAGCTTTTGTGGGAAGAGTTCGATCGAAAAGTTCGGGAACAATGTCCTTCTTCACAGCAGGCCATGTGGAATGCATTAGAAGAAAGCTCGAGGAATAACTCGCAAGAAACAAATAAATTAATTGCTCGCATGACAAGATTGGTTAAACATGTCTTAAAATGCAAAAGAGGATATTTTGATGAAAAGCCGTGTAAACAGTCATGTGTATGTTTTCATTATTATATTGTACTGGTCAAGGCTTGTATGTATTTTCTATTCATATTTGTCTGTGTAACATGAAAATAAAACCAGTATTTCATAAAGTTTTAAAAATGTCGACTTTCTTTTTTTTTATTATTTTTTATGAAGTAGTCTCAAACTTTTGACCGGCAGTGTACCTTAACCTCCAAATAATAAAATTATTCAATATTAAAAGCATTTTATTACAACTTTGCAAGAAACAATAGTGATGCCGTGGCAATACAAGTCGCGAGTACAATTGTATAAATATACGGACTCTCCAATCACAGCCACTTGTGTCAATTCAACACTTAAGAAAGTGTGTCATGTTGTAATGACGGCTGGCATAGGAAGCCCCGCGAGAACTTTTATTACAAGTAGAACTGTACTACGAGTACTGGCTACTGGTACTTAAATAAAACGACTCATTATTTTACTATGTATATACATATTTTTAAGAAGGTTTGCAAATTATAAATACATTTTAATGATATTTTACTAATCATCAACTAATCTAAATATTGTGATAGATTATTCAAACAGTAGTTGGGTTTTGGAATGAAACTTTACATTCCGAAGGTTGTATTGTTTCACTAAGCTATTGACGCTTAATTTTTTATTATATTAGGTAATAGCAGGATTATTGTCAGAGAAAGAGAGAAGATTCTCGGTTAGTACATGTTGGAAATCTCATAAAATATGTGCTTCCATTACAGCGCAGCTATTGGGACGGGGGGTGGGGGGCTAATGCGTAATTGTTTGAAATTTACAAAACACTATGTATGCTTGTAACAAAAAAAGATCACGTTTTGGAACCTTGAGGTATATAAAGACTGAAATATCAATAAAAAAAAATACATTTCCCCCTCAGTATAAATAAATTAAACTAATGTCGTATATAGGCGAAAAAGATAATTACAAGCTTTCAGCAAGAGCAAGCCTTGCATGAAATGAAATGTACTAGAACAAAAGGCGGACTAAATTAGAGTATGGTATTCGAACGTCAGCGCGGACGTAAAATCCGTTGTCAATCTCTGTCACAAAGTGAAAAAAAGAATATGGCATTTTGTAAACGGGTCACTCGATTTTTTCGTAGCAGTGAATAAAAATTGACGTATTGTGTTTCATGTTATATTAGGATTTTAGCTTAAGCTAATATTGGTAAGGAACGATTTTTTTTTTCATAAATTTTAAAAGTACAAACATATCGTTTGCTGATTTCAAGTCGTACGTATATATGAATGTAAAAGACTTATTTTTCTTACATATCATGTATTAATAAATTGAAATAAAATAATTTATGCAGCTTACAGAAGGCGGTTCTCTTAATATATTCATCAGCGTTTACACAAAGAACTAATCCTTCATAGACAATAACACAGTGTTAATGTCGTTATACATGGAATACATTTATATTGTCGTCGAAGAAAAGATAAATTGGTCTCTTTTATTACAATTCGCGGTTACTTATTTTAAAATTTGTTTAGTCTTTCTATATTGACTTGGGATTGGCGTGTGCTAAGCACATTTTTTTTCACCGTACACAGGTTTTATGAACATAAGCAAAGAAAACGAAATAGAAAATCTTTGGATAAATGCAGTAAATATTTTCGCGAAAATTTTGTGCAAATACAGCGTAACATTCATCTTATTCACATCTGATCCAAATGTATATTTACGAAATAAATGAAAAAGGAAACAATTTGCAGAAACTATTTCCTAGACTTCGAATTATTGCTGAAGATATGCTAGGAATATATTACTTGACTACATGCCTTTTGACGTATTGACGCGGAGATTGGATGCAAAATAGAACGCTTCCTCCAAGCTGCAACGAAGAAACATATTTTCCTAACATTTGACTAAATAAGTTTTTTTTATAGTAAAAGAGAGGCAAACGAGTGACGAGTCGCCTAAAATCAAATAACCGCCGCCGCCCATAGACATCTGTAATACATATAT
>JAABKM020000025.1:5097720-5151294 GCA_016277805.2 Papilio aristodemus | reverse complement strand
CATACCTTTCTCGATTCTAGTCACAACATCCACTTTTAAGCCACACTTCTCCCTTATAACACTATTTCTCATTCTATTATTTAGTCACGCCTAACATACTTCGGAGGGATCGCATCTCAACGTATTTAACCCTACTAGCATGCTTTTCCTGCCATTCCCAGCACTCACTACCATACATTAAAATGGGGACTAAAACAGCATTGTGTATTGACAGATTTGATTAATTAACAACTATAATATAATATACATACCATTTCTGCTATTTCTAATCCTGAATTATCATAGTGTATCTGATTTTCTTTGATTTCATTCTCTAATACCATCTGAAACACAGGAAGTTAGATATTTCTTCACTTAGAATGGAATACTTAACAAACAAGTATACATGCATTTTTTTATTTGTACCTTTATTTGTGAATCAAGCTCATTTGAGTCTATTGTAAATTCATGAGGCAGACACATGGTAATGTTTTCACCGCTTGGGACTCCTAAAGCAGGTGGTGATCCACCATCTATTTAGGGTGTTTGTTTTTCCTCCAGGAACTTCTTTTTCATTGTAGCCATTTCTATAATTACCGAATAAGCTTTTATATACTGCAAACTACTTCGCATCTTGACCATGTTATTAAAACTATGTACTTACCCAAAAATCCTAGTACTTTTTAGTTATTAAATATATTAATTATTAAATAATTACACAATTGTCCAGGTATTTATTCCATCCTCAGGTCCATTACTCAGTACCTTTACCAATATACCAGCATCCACACTGTCATATGCCCCTTGCGCATCTAGAAATACACAAACTGTGTGTAAATTGTCTTTTGCATTTTTCAGGTCATTTGATGATTGAATTTAAAACATTTTCAAACACTGTTGAGAAGGAGCAACATTCTCAAAAGCTCTCTATGAAACTAAAAATTACACACTCTCAGGTAAAGAGTTTATCAAAAATGTGATGTGAGCAGTTTGTGTTCTTACTAATTCAAGTTCAACTTATTTCATAAATCTCCTAACTGCAACGATTTCATGAGTGGAAGTTAATTTAGTGAATAATTCATAGGGATATTTGCAGGTATTAACCTGCTGATGCTAGTTTTTTTTTGTAATTTGAGCTGCTGGAATATATGCCTTTTTTTTTTCATTTCTTCCCAGAAAGATATTATTAATAAAATTTGTTAATCATCTTATGTTGTTTAAAAATAGTAACAATTTTATTTTATTTCCCTGTCTCTCTTGTATGTTTTTGCTTACAATGAAAACCATAAGTTCCGTATTAGTAGAGTTATCTATTAGAATCAAGATGTGGTGCTGGATATGGATGTTACGAATGTCCTGGACTGCAAACGCACCAATGCATAATTCCTGACCCAGCTCCCAATACAAACTCGTCTCTCCACCATTTGCCATCAACGAATTCTTTCGTATTTCGGCCGCACAAAGTGCAGAGGCGATGAAAGTTTGGACAAACTTATTGTAATCGGGAGCACTGAAGGCAAATGATCGTACGGGCGCTCACCAGTAAGATGGACCGAGCAGGTGAAGTATCAGTAGTCCTCACAGTTCTACAGAGTTGTGAGAGAGTCACAGATCACGATCCCCAGACATGAGGGAACAACATTAGAGAAAGACAGAGTTTTCTGGTTAATGTCTTTTGTAATAAGGCTTACGATATGATAAAAAGAAGTCATTCTCACCGCCTCTGCCGCTGGAAACATCCCGAATATCTTCCGACTATCGTGGTTTCTGTTTTGAGTTGGGCGAATTATCTCCGACCCTCGTTTCCATCCATTTTTATGAATTACACACATTATCTATATATATAATTTGATTTTTTATACTTTTATTTACAAAACTTTAACTTTAAATTCAATTTTAAAACAATTTTGAAGTTGAAAGTTTGACGTTTTTTCAAATTGCCGCCAAGAAGCTCTAAAGCACTAGTTTGATTTGATACAATGACTTAATTCTTTGCTTGTCGCTGTGCCGTAGATAATAAAATATATTTTAAATCATAAAATGTCATCCCACTTATTACATATTTTTGGAAATTTTAATGAAAAACGCTATTTTAATAGCTTTATTTTTCTATATCCAAGAGATTTAACTTAACAAAAACCAATAGTTTCATTCCACATTAATTAAGTTATAAACGTGATTTATAAAAATTTACACGTAAAATTAATAACAATAAAAGTGTACAATCAACAGTGGAGATATTAAAACAGTAAATTTATAAATTCATGTATCATCATTAAAATAAACCTGGATTGTGATGTATTACTTACTGACAGGGAGTGCATCCTGATGAACCTACTATTCGTATTATAACGAACGTTCCTAACCGATCATCACTACGGTAGTATGTGAAACGTCAGTTGCGGGTCTTTTTCAACAAAATCAAACGATATTTATTTTGTAAACAAGGAAATAGTGTTTCTTGTTAAAGTAGTGTGATTCAAACATTTTACAAAATTCTCTTATAATTGAATTTAAAGTTATTTTTCTTGTTAATAATAGTATAAATAGACAAATTGGTAATACTTAACGAGACGGACACTCGGTTAAATTGCAAAAAAATTACTTGTCTGTGTGTCTGTCTGTGCATGAAGATGCTATGCGTAGTTATCATTATCCAATCATCACAAACATCACAAGGTGCCTTGAAAGATACACAATCAATAAATATGCTGACAGATTTTTATACAGTAAAACTCTAGAACTCTAGAATTCTCTAAATCAGTCATCCATGACACAATGGTAAGTGAAAAGTAATGTGTAAAAGTAACGTGTTTTGTAATCGACTTGATAAACTCAAACAAATGGTAGTTCCTAGATTAACTAGGACTAACTTTAGTAGTAGACTACCAGCCCCCTGGGGGGATAGTATATGTGAAGAAGCCGTTAGTAAATCTTAAAAAGTACAGAAACGATTCAACAGTAAGAAATCACATCAACCATAAAAGATCTGATGCTTTAAAAAAGCCCACCATAAAGGAGCAAAAAGGGCAATTTGGAATAGTTTTTGTAACACTTTCAATCGATTCTGATCTGAATTTTTACAAGTTTTTACAAGTATCCAATCCAGGAGAAATACTTGTCCCGGTTTACATGATTTTCCACATTCATTGATAAAACATCTTCTCAAATCCATAAAACAGTTATTTTTGAACATTCTTAATAGTCTTTGGCATAAAAAGTCAACACCTAGTTCTTGGAAAACTCAATGTGTTATACCTATACGTAAACCAGATAAATTGCCTGAACAGGCTTGTTCCTATCGCCCAATCTGGCTATCATCATGTCTTGGAAAGATATTTGAAAACATGGTAAAGTCTCATCTTATCGGTACGGCGAATGTAATAGTGTCATCCATCATGTACAATATGGATTCCGTAGAGGACCAAGCTGCGCAGATGGCTTCATTTCAAAAATGCAATAGGTCATAAATTACACACAGTTGGGTAGACCCCCTACTTACCTGATATTGATTTCCTGTAAATTTCTAACTGTAGTGAAGTTTAGTGTAAAAACTTAAAGTAAAATCACATGTTAATTTATACATTTATTAATTGAATTTAAATTAACACTACTCAAAACAAAATTTTGTAACTGTTATGTAAAATATATGTAACATTATGTAAACATAAAATAAATTTTTAATTTGACTATATGTAGTGGCCAGCTGTTCTGCGTCGAAATAGTTTATTGGAACTTTTGGCCACATAAATTTTATAATTAAAATTATTAACTGGAGTGATGAATGTTCTTAATGGGTTATTTATTTTTAGTAAATCTATTAGCATTGTCAAATCGATGAAAATTTAGTTCAATTAACCACCACTATGTTGTTCTGTTGTATAATTATCTTTTTATTTGTATTAATCAGATTGAACTTATCCACAAAATAAAATAACCCCGCATGTCATGGAGCGGGCCGATGGCAGGTGGACTAAGGCGGTAACTGAGTGGTGAACCCAGGGAGCGAAGAGACCACCACTAGATGGGTAGATGATATTGTAAAGATTCCGGACAAGAGATGGATGAGATTAGCCCAACAAAGTAAAGACTGGTGTAACAGAGAGGAGGACTGGAGGCCTATGTCCAACTGTGGATAAAAACTAATCAAATAATGTTGACGATTTTAAAAATTGTTATAAAATGTTTCACAATTGTTTGTCTAAAAATAAATATTTGCTTATCAATAGAGCCTTTCATTTTTTCAGCATAAATATTAAACAATTATAATAATATCTATCATATAACTAATCGCCAAGCCATTGGTCACTGTCGTCCTCTTCTTCCATTACAAAAGAACATACTTCAGGCTTATATTCGCTGAAGGGGTCGTCATAAGTGCAACTAGTGCACCCACATTTCGCCTTATGTTGTCTGTCCCATGACGTGATAAATGACGAGCAAACCACCATATCGAGCACAAATTCGAAACTCCGAGCTGATATTGAATTGAATGTTTTATCAAAAAACAAAAAATATATCGGTTTTTCAGCATCTAGGGGTTAAAATATAATACCTGGTTATTTTTTTTCAGAATGACAAAGCACCTGTATCTTTTAAAGATTTGTTAAATATGGGTCATCTCAATAAAAACTTGTCCAATTCAATTAATCGTTTATTTGTCGCCACTTTTTAAAACATTCTGTTAGCCGTAATGTGTCATAGATTAAAGAGTTATGCTCAAAGCATAGATAATAAATAACTGTAAGAGAACTGAAATTGTATTTTGAATTAATATATTACCAGAAAGTAATGTCGCTTCCTTAAGTAAAATTCACACAACTACATTTAACAAGTGTTCATTTTTAATCAATAATATATTCACATATGTTATCAACAACCTTTTGCCATCTAGCATACAAATTTTCAATGCTGGAGCGCTAAAATTCTTTTGGTTTTTCTGTAAAATATGTTGAGATAGCACTTTGGACATCATGAAAATTTTCCAATTTTTTGCCACTAAGACTATGTTGCAGTGATTGGAATAAAAGGTAATCTATAGGTGCAAAATTGGGCGAGTTGTTGTTGCAGAATAACTCCTTTTCTGTTGACAATTGCCGGATACTTTTCAATCAAAGACTGGATTACTCATTCCAATTGTTCACAATAGACATCTGCATTAACAGTTTGTCCAGGTTTCAACACTTCAAAGTGAAAAATTCTGTGTGTATTCCACCAAACACACAGAAGTGCCTTTTTGGGGTGTAAACCTGGCTTTGCAGTAGTTCGTGGTAATTCATTTCGGCTCAGCCACTGCCATTTGCGTTTCGAATTGTCGTGACCAAACTCATTTTTTGTCTCCAGTGATCAAGCTATCAAAAAACGGATCTGTATGGTGCCGTTGAAGCAGTATGTTGCATGTGATTGACCGGTTGACTTTATTCTGTTCGAAGAGATTATGGGGGATCCAATAACCAGCTCTGCTTATTTTTCCAATCCGCGGAAGATGTTCTTGGATGGTTGACCAAGGTTGGTTAAGGCTGTTTGAGAGTTCCTCAATTGTTTGACAAGGATTTGCTTCCACTTCTGCCCTTAGCATGTCTTTATCTAACGTTGGTGGTCTTCCTGATCGATGGGCGTCCGAGAGATCAAAATGGACTGTTCTGAACTGAATTAATTGGATAAACTTCGCAAATGTTTTTAGTCGTAGCAGTTGCGGTATAACCCTTGCGATACTCAAAAAGCATACAATGCCGGATATGCTCTTCTACTATTTCTCTGGCCATTTCACCTCAAATTGCAAAAAAAGTCTAATACTTAATTATTCAGAACCATATATGACACATAACCTTAAAACCATAAAAAATCATAATATCGCATAACCATAAAAATTCTCTTTGACAGGCCTTCCAAGTACGTAATGAGCTACCAAATGACAATCAAATATCGATATACGCAGAAACGATATTATATTGAAAAAATAGCAAAATTATTTGACTGTAATGTATAATAGAGTAATTGTCCTTAACACAATAATACTTATCAAAATAATTAAATTTGAGATGACACTGTAAGAGAAAAGATGCGGAAGAAATAAGTGTATTTTTCATATACTTCTGTTTTAAAAATTTAAGAGCAACAAGTTATCTAAAAAAAATATTAATGATTCAAATAATACGAATGACTATTTTCCACATTTTTTTAATTTATGAAAATAACCATAGAGATAAAAATGGCAACCCTTTTATATTCTGTGGCAACGCTATTAGGTAGTATAAATAGCATCTAGGAATCGCTAGAAATATCATTCAGTTTACTACTTTCAGTGCAGTCGGTTCTCAGTGTAGTGTACGAGAAGGTATGTGATTTTAAAAGTTATACCCGTAATGGCTGCCACGCTCAAACCATCGCTTGTTGGTTATCTGATCAAAATTACCGCGAATTTCTAGGTTATTTCGGGAAATCAATCGGAGTTTCGCGCAGTAACTGAGTGTAAATCATTTTTGTAACAATCTCCCTAGAACGTTCCTTATTTTACGTTACCTTTTTTGGCAAAAAATTATAGACTCGGCGTTTGTGCATTACTGGTAAAAAGACTACATTTCACTGTAACATTTAAACTTGTTACAGATTCGCCAACAAAGATGGATTCAAGAGCTTCATCAGCTCTATTCGAAAGAGCTGAGCAATTAAAAAGGTGGATCGAATCGGACACGAATAAACAATCTTCGACAATGGAGAGACCACCGAGAATCCAGTTTTCGACGAGCACAGTGTTCCTAGCTTCATGTAAAGCTGGGGACAAACAGGAAATAATTGCACTACTACAAAATGGGGCAGATATCGACACCCCTAACGTCGACGGCCTGACGGCTCTGCACCAGGTAAGTCCACTTTTGACTACATTTCAATCTTATAAAGAGCAGGCATATCATCATTCTTTATGAGTCTACTTCAAAATTATATTAGAAATATAATTAGTGTATCACCTACCATTTTGCTAGAAATTATAGTCTTATCCAGTACACGTTTTCGTGAAATATAGGGCATAAGTAATAATTATTAATAATTTATTTCCCAAAAACATAGTAATTCCAAATATACTATGCATTACATAAAATAAGCCAGGGACAATGACCACACTAGGTATGACCCTGTCTTGTGGATCACCAGGCCCTTGTCCCAACGATTCTTAAATTTTATTTTAAACCAATTAGTTTAAACAAAGGAATTTTTGCACTATAGAATTATACTTATAATAAGCATGTTAAAATGTTAAATCTGATCACTTCAGCGGTAATCAATAATTTTTGCTGCCTACTAATGTTATATAGAGCAGGTATATCATCTCCATGAGTCTATTTCAAAATTATATTGTATGCACATCAAAATAAAAAAAGATTTAGTGCCATGTATCTCTTGGCATAAGATACATGAGTTTTTTTTAATACCCTTATGAGATTTTTTTCACTTATTTTTCTAGACATCCTTGGGTCATAAGGGTTAAGTAGTATGAAAATTATTGATATGTAAAAAAAATCTGCCAAGTTAAGGGTTAATCTTATAAAGAGCAGGTATATCATCTTTCTTTATGAGTTTATTTTAAAATTATATTAGAAATATGAATAGTGCATCACTAACCATTTTGTTAGACTTTATATTCTTATATAGTACATGTTTACGTGAAATATAGGGCAAAAGCAATAATTATTAATAATTTATTCATCAAAAACATAGTAATTACTAATACACTATGTGTTACATACAATAAGCCGGGGACAATGACCACACTAGGTATGACCCTGTCTTGTGGATCACCTGGCCTTTGTCCCATCGATTCTTAAATTCTATTTTCAAACCAATTAGTTTAAACAATGGAATTTTTCATACATCGGTTTCCTAAGATAATATTGACATTGTAAACTGTGAGATCCATATACACGATTGTATAGCTTTTAAACAGTTGGTTATGCTGTTTCTAAGTACTGGATAGCTTTAATTGTTAGTGTGATGTCTTGAAAATATATTAAATTGAATGAGCCAATGAAACATATACCCAGCAAGGCAATTATAAAAAATACTATTGTCTATTTAAAAAGAGAACTTGAATAATAACTTTAGAGACACAGGTTAGGTTAGTTGCCACTAAATGTCTAAACCAATCTGCGTATCCCATGCTCATTATTCTTGTTCAAGTCCAAATAGATTGTTACAATAAAAAAAGTGATAACGCATTTTTACCCAATATATACGACCACTGTCGTAATTCAGTGTCGTTATATACATAAAATTTGTCGTCAGATGTGCCTGCTCTCTAGCCAACATTTTGAAGTTTCAACTCAACTTACTTTTATCCAAAATTGCTGAGCTTAAGTGCTAGAGGATTTCAAATATTGATGTGTTTTTATAAATATCTTGTATTATATCAGTAGTACTTATATCATGCATTTGTACTAATGATCCACATATTTTTAATGGAAGAAAGTTGGGATTAGAAATTAACAGAATCCTCCAAAACACGGTCACAAAAAATCATCTGCTAGCTATAGCTACTTTTATTTTTATTTATTTTTCTTTTGTAAAATTTTGACTTGGCTAAAGTTTTATCACAAAAATGTTTTTTATATTACTTAATTTTGGAAGCTCTCTAGTGCCTAAATCATCATATATTTTGTACCAAGTAATCCATTGTTTTCCATTGTAAACTTCATTTTTAATGATAAGTTATAGACAACTTAACAAGATATGACAAGACAACAACTAGAAATTCTATATTATGTAGCTAAATTATATTAATCAAATATTAAATATCTCCCTAAAACACAATCTTGGATAACGAATCTCAACGCAGAGCGAAACTATCCATAGCTAATGTCATATATAATATGTCTAATTTAATGCAATATTCCTCGATAAGTAACTAATTTAGGTGAATATAAAATTTAGTTCAGTACTAACTGGCGCTCGTTCCCAAGTTCTTAGCATTATTTTTGTCATAATTTTTAGTAAACACGAACGCTGTTTAGATAAGTAGTTCGGTGTTTATTAGCAATGTAAACACTCGAATGGTTTTTGCTATCTCGCCATGAATTATTTTATTTTGGCAGCGTTTGATCGCGGATGCGTTTTGTCTTTGCTGTATGCCGCTCGTTGTTTTAAAGTATTTATAGTGCGCTGTATTTCTCTTATTATATACAAGAAAATTAGGTCGATGACATTTCGTACTTCTAATTTCGTAAAGTATTATCTATACGTTCATAGATTTAGTAGGTAATTACGAACATAATATGTATTAGGAAGACACAAAACTTCAAGGACAAATTTAAAAAGTTAAACAATAAATTTGTCATTATTTTGACTACAATAAATTAGCTTTGTGTGACTTTTGTCGTTTCTGCTTTCCATTAAACCGCTTTAGAAGTCGTAAATGACAGCTGGTAAAATGCGAACGCCCCAATTATTGTCCTTACATCTAAACGCTGGCTTAATTCTAAGTTTGATGTCATTGACCGGCCTACATATTATGTCGAGGAATGATGTATTGCTGAAAGATTGAGCGCCGTGTAAATTTAGAAACGGGCGGGTAACTTTTTCGAGGTCGTGTCAGAGACAGCGAAGATTCCTTGATATTTAGTACATAGGCTGCACACGCATCACCCATTTTATTTTAGCGTTATTGTAGATGTAGTATTAACATAGAAAAGACTTTATGAATTTGTAAATTGTGGTTATATAAAGTAATAGTTCGCAATACTCCGCGGCACACATCTTTGTAATTGTCATTATTTTACTTTTAAATTATATCATATTTATTATGTACTTTATCTTACGTATTTCGCCTACCAAAGTAAAATTTAGCAGTCAAATTTACCAGAAATTTTAGAGGGAAATGTTATTTTCAGAGCTCTAAATTGTTTACACGTGTCTATATCACACTATTTGCACAATAGATTTTATAATGTTGTATTATTATTTATTTTATATTATATTTTTTAGTAAAATTTCCATTGTTTTGTACTAATGTGGTATAATAAACTAAACGTTCTGACGATACATGCTTACTACGACTTGCGTAGTTGCGGCGCGTGGCTATTGCCAAAGATAGCGAAATATTTATTTATTCACGGAGCTTTACTCAAATCTTTTTCTTCATCGCCAATCAGCAAACAAAAAATTAAACCGGTGCCTCCTAGCAATATAGCATACGAACTCGGCTTATTGGCGCCCTAAAGTTTTAAATTTAAGGCACCTGGATCTTGAGCGTATTCTATACAATTACAATTTTAATTTCATTGCGAAATTGGTTGATATAAAATGATAGCTTTGCGAATACTGTTTTACTGTGGTGAAATATTGGGAATGGATACGATATCTCTGCACCTCTTAGCGATCCTTCTAATAGCAAAACGGGCAATAATAATTGATGTCTGTATCATATGTAACGTAGCTAGTTTGATAAGTAAAATCATCATTTCATCATTGCGACTCATCACAAAAGAAACGCCGTACATAACAAAGTGATTATTCCGAAACGTAACACAACATCTTGCCTTTAATACAAGAAACCCACCTTTAGGTTCATAGAATTAATAAGTGTTTTGCTAAGTTATATTTTAGAGTTACCAAAGTCTAAGATGTATACTCAACATAACGGAGTTGAGTGTTGCCATATTTTAGAATTACTAACTCGAACGAATCTTCCTCTTATGTAAAATCGACCTTAACACTAAGTATTGACGTGAGTTATCGCTCTCTTCGCTCTTTTAGCTCATAACTATGTTAAAAACACCTTAATTTTCTCAAAAAAAATTGATCGAAACTTTGTTGGTGAATAAATCGAAAGTAATCCATAAACATTTATTTTCCAGGCTTGTATCGACGACGATTTGGACATGGTGGAATTTCTTGTCCAAAACGGGGCCGATGTAAATCGCCGTGACAACGAAGGATGGACGCCGCTTCACGCCACTGCTTCTTGTGGCTTTGACAGCATCGCGAGGTAAATATATCATTGTTGTTTTATTCGTGTAGTTTGTACCGGTAATGTTTATAAATATATATTGTGTAAACTAGATGATTAAATATTTAAAATAACATAAATTTACATTTATATCATCATCCTAAATATTTAATCGTATGTTTTTAATTTCAGATCAGTGTAAAGAAATTTATTGTTTTAAACAAAGTCCAGTCCAGTTACGCTAAATTGATGTCACCACTTAATCGCCACTTTTGTTTACTATTGTTAATTGGACGCTAAGTGTCAATCTGGCCTTCAGCAATGTAGCTGCGCCGGGATAGGACCGAGCCACCGGGGCAGTGTTAGTACTGGTTAATGATTAAACAATAATGTGTTTTTCAGATTCCTCATTGAGAACGGCGCCGACGTAGCAGCCGTCAATTTCGACGGCGAGCTGCCCATCGACATCGCAGACATCCCAGAGGGGATGAAAAATATTCTGCAAGAAGCCATATTGAAGCAAGGTTTGTCAACTATTTGTACTTTTTATGTGTTTTTTTCTTTTATAAGACAAGATGGCTTATGACCTTGCGATTATACTTTAATGCGTGCAGTTCACCTGTCTTAATATAGTATACAAGGGTGGGTATGTAAAGTAGAGGATTAGACATCTGCTTATCATATTTGTTTATTGTGTATAAAATATAATTAGTAACACATTAGCGAAGATAAAGAAGAAAAGTTCGGTATAATATAAGACCATGTATATTAAAAAAATTCTTATCTAAAACAATCATTTTTCTTTTCAGGCGTCGACTGCAACAAAAGTCGCAAAGCGGAATTCACATCCCTGCTCCGAGATGCCCGATTATGGGCAATAAACGGGTACGAAGATGTGCGTGACCCAAAAACTGGAGGCACGCCACTTCATGTTGCCGCGGCTAAAGGTTACATATCCGTAAGTCTATTCTTTCTTTTTAATTAAAAAAACATTAATGAGAGTTTAAGAAAAGTGGCGATTTAAGTTTCGAAAATTAAAGTTAGTAAAATTTGGTTTGAGAGTACATAACTGAAACATTTTATTAATTTTAATAAATAATTTGAACTTTGTTCGTATTAATAGAATAAATGATAAATAAATTTTGTTGTTAATCTATTTGCAGGTGATGAAAACTCTTCTGGAACAATGCAAAGTGTTCCCGGACGAGGTCGACCATGAAGGCTGGACTCCACTTCACGCAGCGGCTCTGTGGGGCCAAAAGGAAGCTGTGGCTCTTCTCATGAAAAACGGCTCTGATCCCGATATTAAAAACTATTGCGTGAGTATTTTAATTATTAATTTAAAAAAAATTTAGTTAAGTTTTTTTTAATAATCAAACCACATTTCTTTTATTCCGGTTAATTTTTGACCGCATTTTTTTTTACACAAGTGGAAACATTCTGCAATTATTAAAAAAAATGTTTTCCTACTCATTTCTGATATGTATGCCGGACGGAGGTGACGGCCGGCGAGGATACCCACATTTTGCAATAATAAATGTGAATACCCTTTACAATACGTCACAATTTCCTTTTTGTATGTCTTATTCTAACCTGTCCTGTCAAAAATAAATATCGGGCCTGGCAACATAATGATAGAGGTGATCACTCAGTAAACTGAACTATTTGGTCACTTATTAATTATTACACAAAAATATAATTGTCAAACTGTAAATTAGGGAACTTGTTGTGTTGTGTAAAACATGAAGGCTTTAATTTAGTTTTTATTGTATTGACAGGGTCAAACGTGCACCGACATCGTCGATCCCAGTATATCGACGTGGCTGAAGGGCGAGGCGATGGCTGCGCGCCGCAGACGCGCCCTCAACAGGACGCGCAGCAGCAGTTTCCGAGGCGCCACGTCGTCGGGTGCAGCGCCACGAGCGGGCGGCTTAGTAAATGGTGAGTTTAATTTTTTTATCACACTCTTAGCTCACTTCAAGTAACGCCTAATAAATAACTAATTTTACCATCGACACAAGCAAACACCTCGCGAAAAATCTATCTATGCTTGCTTCTTTTCTTATATCTAAATTGTAACTTATTCGTTACAGTTTCTTTTTTTTTTACATGTTCATCCATCTTAACTCGGTATAACACATTTTCCCGTAATTATTAGTGTTTCCAATTCGAAATTAGGACGTGAAAAAAAACTTGATTTAGGACTTTTATTCTTCAATGAAGTTTATTATGTGCCGTTGATACTAAATCGTCATTATTACACAGTGCTACGGAGGAAAGTGCTGAGTAAATCGTTCACATCGAAGGTGCCCAAGCTGTGGCACAAAATCGCCAGAGACCGGAAGCCTGGGCACCAGGAGTTGCCGCCCGTACAACGCACTCGATTTACGCGCAGTTTCATTCAATGGAACAGTAAGTCAAACCAAGCGCACAGCAGCTGAAAAGCCACTAATCAAGGAACGTGGTGCGAAAAAAAAATTTGAATGCGGTGATGGATTCTAACTTTGATTCTTGTCCTGTGTTGTTATATGTAATGATGGAATTAAATTGCATTTTGATAGCCGAATACAAGAAAATCAAATGAGTCTTACCTGAGAGCCACTTAAATTAAAACAAACCCAAAAATTAAGTGACGTGCGCTTGCACACGAAAGCAGCGATAAAAAATTGACGAAGTGCGGTATTCTTTCATATTTAAATATTGTTATAAAACTTTTATTATCATGAAATACTCCTTCAAGAACCAGAAGCTGGATCAAGATTTCAATTATAACTTTGGTTTATAAGAGCGTCCCATTCAAAGCTACCCGAAAATAAAAACAAAGATGTATAATGATTGGCGCCCGCTTGATCTTCACAGAGATATAATTTTACCAAATACGGAGTCCTTCTGTTTCTTTTTGGAAAGTTGAAAGTGTTCAGTTTTTCAGTCATTCTACGACTCACGCAAGACCTTCCATGGATCGAAAGAGAAGATAATGAGGATACCGACATGTTTTCAATGTTAATTAAAGATTTATGAGACGTCACGACCACTAATCAATTTGACAGCGAGATGGCTTTAAGTGGCGATCAAGGAGAACTTAATTTTGTGACATCTATATTCAAGATGAGAGTTTCATTGACGCATGAGAATGCACATTTGGACTTCAAGCATGACCATATAATTATTTTTAAGAAGCCGTTAAATATTTAAGCGACGTTTAGGTACTTATCATTATTATATACAAAATTATTATATTATACGTCTAAATTATTGTCTTACTGTGATATGTAGTTCTTCAAATTATCATTCAAGATCTTATTTAGAGGTATGGTAAGGGAATTGTTATAAAATACATTTGTGTTTGTTCATATTTTATATTTTTTATGTCATATGTGTTCAACTGCCTCGGTGGCGCATTGGTATCACGTATTACGTATAAAATACGGCTGCAACGCTGGGATCCCGGGTTCGATTCCCGGGTCGGGTAAAATTATATTAGGTTTTTTCAACTTTATATCGGCCCGGAGTTTGGAATTTATGCCCAATATGGCGATAGGCTCGTCCTCTATCACATTATGGGACAGAAAAACATAGCGTGGAATACAGGCATGACATATATTCAACTCTTATATTATTCCCTTACGGGTTATCAGCCAGTAAGTGAATAAGAGTTCTGCATGTATACAGTAGATAGATATATAGTAGTGTAGCTACTAACATTTTACAAAGATTTTGATGGCTCCATGAAATGCCATCATATTTACTTAAAATACGTCATTATTAAATTTGAAGTAGACATTCAAATATATGTCCCAAATCACCATCAATAAATTGATAATAATTTGAATACATGAATTTTATCCACAGTCATTATCGTGTAAAAATAAAATAACATTTGGAAATATACAATATTTATATATATAAACATACATATTCGATTTCTTTACGTGTAGAATCTTTTTGTGTTAACTATTCCAAGTATAATATTTATTTATCTGTACATTATCGTTTAGTTTCGTAAAAAAATAATAACTACATTCGTACACAATATTATTGTCTATTTCACCATTACTACAGTTACCTACGTTATTTAAATATCGAAAATATTTTTCTTTGTGTCCAAATATTTTTACTACACATTGAATGTGACTGTAATATATAATGGGTACATAATTGAATGTGTATGCTATGTTTTGTTTGCGTGTTTTGGACCAATTAAATGAATTATTATTATTATCAAAAAATAATATTAGATTTTAATGTTATATTATTTACGTTTCAGGAGAGCAAGATAAACTCGCAGCAATCGCCCGAAGACAGCAAACGGAAGCGTCGCTGCGAAGGACTCAAAGCTTGGAAAATGAAAAAAGGTGAGAAAAACTTTGCAATATTAGTAAAAATCTATGGTTAAGTTTTATGTAAAGTAAAATAAAAAAACCCTGAAAAACACAGGTAAAAACGTTATTTGTTTTTGTATCGATGAATTTATAAAATGAGAAATATTCTTATTTTCACGCAGTTAGTTATTTTAGCTATCAATTTAGTTATTTTCCATAATATTATTATTAAAAATATAAAGCCTCTACATCCTTCCGATATTTAATTCTGGTTGGCTAAAGTTCACTGATACTTAAACATTGTCCGATTCATATTTTAAATTTATATATTTATTTGTCTAATTTGAAATGTTTTTGTTGTGTTTTATTTAATATGCAATTATTCTTTATATAGTGAATGTAAAGTATTCACAAATACTAAGGCTGTATTATAAAGTTGTTTGTATGTTCACAGTTTGTCTGGACGGCGAGCCACCACCACGGCACGTCAAAAATCGTCGTCGTTGTCGACCATCCCGCCCTTCCCGAAGCGAAGTACATCTTTGGGGGCCAAGAGACGGGAGGGGGAGGAGGAGGAGGAGGAGGAGGAGCTGGAGGAATTGACAATGATCGATGACTCAGCTTACGATGAAATCATTCATAAGTAAGTTGCATTGAATATTGTTGCGACTAACGATTTTTCGAGATATTCTAAAAATATGCTTTAAGATGTTTATATAGAATTTGCATAAGATAGAAGCTACACATTCTAAAATTTAAAATTAAAATAAGCCAAAAATTTACAGTCATGATACATTCCGACTCGATCACAACTGTGAATAACACATGTATTTTGTAATAACGTGTTACGTCTTGTGTTACAGAGCGGAAATGCAGTTCAAGCAATTGTGGGGCAACTTGGAAAGAATGAAAGCTAAAGAGAAGGCGGCCGCTGCCGCCAGCACCAGCGCCGGCACCATCGTCGGCACCAGCGCCGGCACCGTCGCCGCCACCACCGTCGCCACCAGCGTCGCCACCAGCGTCGCCACCAACGTCGCCACCAGCGCCGCCACCATCGCCGCTACCAGCGCCGGCTTTGGCGCGAGTACTAGCGCCGCTTTCGGCCCGAACACCTCCGCCGGCTACGGCCCTAGCACCAGCGCAGCAATCAGCATTGACAAGAAAGACTCTTTAGTCACCTCTAGAAGGTACGTAATTTACACTACATTTATGACTAAAGTAAATACTATTTCAAATTACCTCGTTGACTTAAAACTAATTAAATAAATTTCCTTTTTCTAAAATTTTGTATTGGCTGACGGAAGTTTGTTAAGATTCTAACATAAATATGTAATTTGAGAAAAAGTTCAAAACTACGTTCAAACATAAAATTAAAACGCTTATAGCGACCTCTATTGGGATATATATTAAATTGGAATATACTAGGTTAAGATATTTGGAAGACAAACTTTAAAGTATATTATATTGGGTATTCTGTATAATTTATCAATACTTTTGGAACAACCATAATACTGTACGGCATGGATGCACAGACCGCGGCCCGCCGGTCGAATACTGGTGGCCCGCCGACAGTAAAAATAATACTCTCGTACATTCGAATAATATTGCATTGTATTCCAGAATAAAAAAGTCAATTCTTTATTGTCTTTAATTACCTATACTTCTGGCGGCCGGCTCGCCATCAGTTCATGATTTGCCCGAGTTTCCTCTAGTCTTAATAAGTCTGTGCAACCATGCTGTACGGTGTCGTGATAAAGTTCCATTTGTGAACGCTATTTAGAAGATTTAAATCTTCTAAATAGCGAAAAAGTCTTTAAAAGAAACCATTTTAATTCGCAAGTTAATTCGGTGTAGTGTTGATTTTCTTGCTCGCTTGATTTGTTTACGAATTTTTGTCCACCTCCTTAGAGGCGTAAACGCGCACGATATTATATATGTATTTTTTTTTTCAGAACATTCGTGCCACCGGTTCGCGACGATGAAAGCGAAACGCAACGGAAAGCGCACGCGAAACGCGTACGCGAGACACGACGCTCGACTCAAGGCGTCACATTGGATGAACTGAAGTCTGCTGAGCAGCTGGTGAGAAAAGGGTACGACTCGGCGCGGTCGGAAACCTCCACAGTGAACAAAGGCCAAGATAAAACAACCAAGGACAAAGACTCGGTAAGCCTTTTCCACTTTTCAGATATTATTTTACAGTAACCTTTTATTTGTTTCCCTCCCACTCATTTTAAAAATACTCATGTTTTAAGTTGTCAAGTTTTAATTATTATTTATATGTATATTACCAATCTGCACCTGTTCGGTTTGGGTAAATAGATAGACAAATAAAGTATTGTTTATAAAAAGCTTTGTTTTACTTTAAGAATTTTAAACATTGGTTCAACAGTTTTCGATATTAAGAAAAATATTACTTAATATGACAAAATTACAGTTGCAAGAAAGACACAATTAAATAATAGTTAATAATTTTCACATTGATAATTAAGTAAATGTACAAAGCGTTGTTTTTGGTTGAATGAGTGCCACACAATGTATAGAGAGGCGCTACCTCCGGCGGCGACGCGGCGGTAGCGGTAGCCTGTAGAGTGGCGCCGGTGTCCGCGCCACCCACGGTCTCTGCCACGGCTGCCGCGACCATCGCCGCGCAACATGACTGCCGGCCCTCGTGGCGGCTGCGCGTCCATCCTGCCCACAAGGTCTACCGTACACATTCATGTACACGTTACTTTCACAACAAAAACATTATTAATTAACAATATGTTTTCCCTACACCTTGTGTGGTAACAGAATGTGTGTGTAATAACTGTAGTAGTAGTAAAGTATTTTTTTAATGAAAATTTGTGATATGACATTGAATTATGATTCAAGTTAAATTTTTGTCCTGAAAAAAAAAATACAAATGAATATTTTTTTTTTCATTTAAAATATTCCTTTACCAAATTAAATATAAGACTTCTCTTAACATTATAAATTTAAGGATAATAAAGGATTAGGGTTATCTACTTTACCTAGTTTCAGTTTAAAAACCTTAAGGAATTATTGATAGTTTGTCTATTGGTTATTTTATTTATAATGTTAGTCCTATCGGTCTTATCTTGCAAAAAGTAACATACAAACTATTATTATTATTATTATTACAATATTATTAACCCTGAGAAATCTTTTGAACCAATTAATAAAGAATGTAATTTGAAAATTGTTTAACTCAATTATTTTTGTTTGCAGGGTGCAGATGGCGACGGTTCACCGAAGCCATCAATTCCTTCCTGGTCTCCGCAAGCAGTAGCCGAGGCTACGCAAGCAGCAGCTGAGGCTACGCAAGCAGCAGCCGAGGCGACAGTAGTTGTGCGCCGTCCACAATTGCCCACCGACGAAAATGCTTCCAGCGTTGATGACGGTAATTTATTATAATTGTATTTTCTAATAAATTCTAATAAAAGTATACAGAAACAGTATTGTGAGAAGTAGTCGTCAGAGATATTGAGAGTGAACTTGTGGTCGAATTAATGAACATATACTAAATACGGCATTTGGTTTACATGTTCAACATGGTCGTGGGTTCCATCTCCATTTGATTCTTGTCGTTAATCATTCACCAGAGACAGTGGGAAGTAACTTTATTTCATATTATGTAAAAAGGTTATTAAAAGGTTAACAGAATTTTTGTATTTTTCATAAAGCTGCAACGAAAAATCTCGAGCCACCTGCCAACGAGGACGAGGCGTTGTCTCCGGGCAATGTCGGCCTCGGCGCCATGACCGTGCCGTCGCCGTCGACGCAGGCATCCATCAATGTCATCCAGCGTCGCCGGCGCTCCAAGCGCCGCTCCACAGGCGTCGGACAAGTCGACACTGTGAGTATTTACTTATCTTAGGTACACATGGTGTTTCGGCGACGACGCACTAGGTAGGTATAGGATCCTCTACCTATCGCCACCTTGGACAACTCCCAATATTTGACCGGTGCCGCTGTATTGGATATATGTGTTACAACTAACACATATATCCAATACAGTTTAATTTACAGACAATACAATATTCACAATATATATGTAGACTTACACACACATACAGACAGCTAGGGCGATACATTTTTACACATATTATTTACAGAAATTACCAAATATCAGTCACACGGTACGCGTAACGCAAACGCGCACAACGCCGACGATTACAGGAATCGCTGCCATAAAACCGCCGCTAATCCGCTTGCCTACGGCTTGGTCCGGCCATCTAGTCTCCTTTGTACATACCGGCGCATCCTTTAAGATTTCCCGATACTTGTCCTTTTGGGAGAAACTAATTAGCAAAACGTCGGCCAATAAACATAATTAGATGTTGCTAAACTCAATTCACTATAATTTCTCCCTCAAGAATTCCGGGTATGCGCCGGCTTAGTGTACTTTAGCAACATCTGTTCGAACATCAAAGTCGCGAATATTCGCGCCTCGATTTCGTCGCCAACACATGGTATGCCTAGCTCTATAACCAACGCAAAATAACACAAGTCTCTTGATTATTAAATTAAAATTTACGCTTATTCAAATTATTAGTATCGCAAAATTATTTTATCATATATACCGTTCAGTTTTATATTTAATGTTTTATTTTATTTTAGGACTACAACACCGAGCAAGGCGCGAGCGGCGATGGAGAATCCCAAACTAACATGGGAGACACCAAAAAAGACCAAAATGTAAGTGGATTTTTTTTATTTTGTCATTTTAAGGATTTTCATCCGAACTAAACACATAACACATAAGTTAAAATAGTTGTTTCATTGGACGCGAGAGACTATTTGTCAAGTTATGTATTTGTGTGGAGCTTCAAAAACTCGAAATCCTGTATTATTATTATTATTAATTAGTTGTTTGTAATTAATTGACTTGTATATTTAGTTTAGTTCGAACATTATAAAGTAGTAAAATTAGAACATCTAACCTTTTTTACACTTATTCACACTCGTAACGTAAACAAAAATAGATTAGAAATAAACATTGCGTACTGTATATCCTAAAAGTGAAGAGTTTTTTTTTTTGGGGGGGGGGGGGCTATGCCCCCTCTCGTTCACTCATGGCATGGTTTAGGTCAGGGACTTCTTTACCATTAAGCATTATATTCTTTATTAATTTAAAAAAAAAAAAAACTACAATATTTATTTACAATTAACTTATCTATTTATTAAAACTTTTAAAAATTACTATATCTATTTACAATATCCTAATCTATACTTATTCTAACATCACATTTTTACTTCTTATTTCTACTTCACTATCACAGCTTGAGCTAAGGACTTACAATACTTTATTAATTCTTCTCTAATTTCTTTATCTTTTATTAAACTATTTAGTTCCGCCTGATATAAGGTGCAGAAGTTCCCCAGCATTAATTTTCGGCAGTTTGTCTTCGCGGCGCTATCCCAAATTGATAACGCTGCGCCGACCCTGCCGTCGGTGTATATATTTACCTCGGCGGCAGCTCGCTGGGCAACTTCGTCACCGTCCGTCAGGCAGTCGAACTGCAGCCCCTCCTGGTGGGCGGGATGCGCAGAATTTTCGAGCATACCATCTTCTCTAACTCCCGATCACCTAGTACTTGCTGGGAGTGGCCCTTCATAATTTCATATAAGAGGGCCGCTTCTTGGACCCGGAGGTCCAGCGGAAGAAGCCCAGCGAGTATTAGCGCCGAGTGCAGAGAGGCGGTCCTATATGTTTTCGCGATCTTCTGCGCAAACCCGCGCTGCACTTGGTTTAGCAACCTTTGTATGCCCTTCCTCCGCACCGCCGGCACCCACACGCTAGCCGCGTACAGGATAATGGGCTCCGCTACCGCAACGTATATGGTCCTGATGACCTCGGGATTCAGGCCCCATGTAACTTAGGCTGAGGTTTACAGTTGACGATAAAGGCTTTGCGCTTTCTTACATACCGTTGCTATGTGCGCTTTGAAATTAAGCCTATCGTCAACTGTCAACCCGATCTAGATCTGAAGCGCCAACGTAATGTGCTTCCCGCCCATGTTCAGACGTGGGGAGTCGTACTTTAGTTTTTTGGTGATAACTATGGCCGAGGTCTTGGATAGCGCAAAATTGAGCTTATTTCTGACTCCCCACTTCTGAACATGTTCGAGAGCTGCGTTGGCGGGACCCTCAATGTCCGTGGCTCCGTCCCCCGAGAACATCAGGACCACATCGTCAGCAAACGTCTGGCAGCGGACGCCCATCTCCTCTAATTCCTGCAGGAGGGAATTCAGCAGCAGGTTCCAGAGCGTAGGACCCCCAATGGAACCCTGCACGCACCCCTTGGTTTGTTGGCGGGTCACCTCGGCTCCCGCATACCTGAGATGCACTGTTCTTTCGTTGAGATAATGGTCGAACAGTCGCCTCAGGTTTGCGGGGCATCGGGCTTCGGCTAACCTGCATCTCACAGCCGGTCACCAGGCGTTATCGAAGGCGCCCTCTATGTCTAATGATATCAGCACAACGAGCCTCTTCATTCCAACTTCGGCTCGAATGTGCTGAATCATGCCTTAGAGGGCGTCCTCGGTCCCGCGCTGTGGCATAAACCCGTATTGGTGCCGGCTGATCGTTGGTCCGGTATGCCACTGGACCCGCCTCACCAGAATTTTTTTTCTAGGACTTTGCCCATAAGGGGCAAGGGTCCGATAGGCTTAAAATATTTTGGGTGCGTGTAGTTTTCCTTATTGGGTTTTCTAAGCACTACAACCGCTGCCTCTTTCCACCTCCTGGGGAAGCACGACAAGGCCAGGCAGCGGTTCGCCAAGGCCAGGAACAACGCAGAATCCAGGGTGATTGTCGCTAAACAAATATCCGCGGTGAGGCCGTCGGGGCCGGGCACCTTTTTCGGGCTGAAGCTGGACTCGGACCACATGAGTTCGTGCAAGCTGAAATCAGGGTCGCATGTTTCATCATGCAACCCCTCGTTTACAATATTCGCTAGTTTTCTCATATATTTGTGGTCCGCGTTGTCATCTTCAGCCCGATCTTCCGGATAGAATGCCTCTGCTAAGGCCCCGGCCGACTCCCGCGCGATCCGGAACTTACCGTCTCAAGCTAGCGGGAGATCCTCGGACCTCTTCATCGTGCGTCCAATCACCCTGTATATGCTGTCCCACATGGTCTCCCTCTCTTGACGGGAGCAAATTTTTACAAATCTGGGTCTGAGCCTACCTCAACTCAGAGTGGTACTCTTCTTTAGCGCGGACATACTGCTGCACGACCCAATCCCGTCGAACCGGCGCCGCGCACGAGATCCGCCTCTTCAGCCTCAAGACCCGGGCCTTGAGGCGATAGAGCTCTTCGGACCACCAGGGCAATCCTGTCCTACTCCTAACCGGTATTACGGGCATGGTATCGTCACAGGCTTCCACCACGGTTTCCACATAGTTGTCTACTTCCTTTTCCAATTCTTCCCTACCAGTAATTTTTCCTATCCTCTCCGCAGTTATTCCTTTATCTTTCTACTTTGAGGCGAATTTCTCTCGAAACTCGCCCCAATTTGCCTTTTTGCTATTGTACTTCCGGGTGGAGCGACAGACGTCCATGCCCGCAGCCCTCTGGAGACTTACCTCGAATAGGATTGCCCTGTGGTCCGAACTGGATACATCGTCCGCAAGGCGCCAGTTCTCCACCAACCCTAGCATTGCGATCGTGCAGACAGTGATATCCACGCAGCTTGCGTACCTCTTCCCGCCTCTGATGGTGTCGAAGGTTGGCTCAGACCCAGCGTTGAGAATGTGCAGCCCTAGCTCGTCCAACTTGGCCGCCAGTTCCAGTCCCCGCTTGTCCGTGGTACGGCTTCCCCACCACGTGGACCACGCATTGACGTTACCGCCAAGTATCATGCCGGCAGTACCCAATTTTGCCACGGCATTTCCAATCAAGTCCAGGTAAGGTTCGATGAGCTTATCTGGCTCCAGGTAGACGGACACCAAGCCCATCTCCCACGCCGCAGACCTCACTCTAGCAACTGCAATGTTGCAGGTAGTGAGGTCCGGGCAATGGTCGATGTTCAAGGTTCCGTCGAGCAGTACAATGGCTGCCTTAACCACTTTTTCGCGGCTCCCAGCACATTGCACTACTCTGGTACCTTGATGGTGCCTCATCTCCCCAGTGCTGCCAGTATACGGCTCCTGGACCAAGGCGAACGAGAGTTTCCTCTTGTTCGCCTCTGTGATTAGCTCTGCCGTGGTGATCTCGGATCTCTGCAAATTTGCCTGCACGGCGTGATGACGGCGTTTCCCGTTGAGGAGAGCGTCGGAGGCACCCGGGGCGCCCTTAACAATAAGCCACGGAGGCTCGCGCAAGTGCCTAAAGGTGAAGAGTTAGGGCAGTAATGTGTAGATTTTAAAAGGTTCTGATTTTAGAAATTATGAGGTAATCTTGTGTGCAGGTATTTTTCATATAGGTCATCTCGTTCGATGCGCGATATTTTTATTGTATCACGTCATTTCTCAGCGTTGACGTAAGCAAACAATGAGCAGTGTATTTTGGGAACGCTACAGCCGACCGTCGAAAATATAGTAAAAAGAAATACAGTGTCGTTCAAAATCCGGCCGATTCTAATAAACCAGTACACTAAACGGGAGTTTATGTAAACTTGAATATAGATTTTATTTTCGTCGACGCAACGACAAAAAGCATTTCCACACGCTCTTAAAATTTAGAACAAATACATGCAATAATTTGCTATTTCGCTTCGGGCATAATATTATACGCATTGTACAGGATACATTTTTCATGAGTGTGTCAATCTAGGAGAGTGGAGGGTCGGCAGATCTTAGTGCTTTATAAAAAGCATATGTAATGTTTTTCTTGCGTCGTACGGATGGAGCTCTTTAGTTTCATTTTCATCCAATGCGCCATCGACCTCGGTGTGCGGTGAGCACACACAAACCGCACACCGACCTGTGTTTAGCGTAGGCGTCTACAACTACATATAATACTTTCACGCCGCATACATTTATAAGACTCGAAAAATAGTTAGTGTGTTCTCATGACGCGTAGCGTTCGCCCGTCGTCTAATTTGTATCCGTGTCAACGCGTTAAAGCGGAATGTGAGCGAAGATGAATCGAAAGCAGGATAAATATATTTCGCGACCTAGGAGCCTCAATTTCAACTATGGCTCATCTCCGAGCCTATTGGGCCCTATGTTCTCGACACAATACCGTCCCTACACAAACAATTACTCCAATTCGTATACGTCTAGCGCGTACAGGAATCGCAATCCGTATACGGTCTGTCTCGGTCGGCCATCAAATGTGGGAATATACGGCGACACGAGTTCGGGTTATGGTGGAGCGTATTTGAATAGTGCTATATTAGGATCGTTAAACTTGATGACACCGGTCTTGAAGAAATTAGATAAAAAGATATTAGCTAGCCAAAAGAACTTCAAACCTAAAATTTTGCGTCCGGCGAAGCCTCAGGAAACCCCACCGGCTTCGGAACCGGTAGATACGTTTTTCTGTATAAAATTTTTATTAAATAAGTACACGAAACACCGATATAGGGTCTCTAGTTCTGATATTTGAGATGTATCTTAGGAGCTACCCAAGAAAACAACTTTATTCTGATCATAGTTGACATATCTTTTGTTTCATGAAAGCTTTCTTTTAATAATCTGCTAGGAATACTTTCACTTGGAATACTGTCGGGGAATACTTGCACTTACATGAGTGAATCACATTTTTGTTTTGTTTACAGGTCACCGCTGAAGGTTCCCGTGACAGCGGGGACGAAAAAGACTACAAAAAATTGTACGAAGACCTCCTAAAAGAGCGGGACCAGCTCAAAAATGAAATTCAACTTCGAGATGAAAGGATCCAACGATTGCTAGAATCAAACACAGCAATACAGGAGGTTAATATGTTATTGTATCTTATTATTAGTTTACATACTTTATTCACAAATGTAATTTATGAATAAAAGATGTAAACCAATATATAGAACTTTGTGTTAAGTATGAACTTAAAAGGATGTGTGTAACCCTATTCTAAAACATTGACTAACCCTTGCTATTGCTTATCACTAATTATGTACGCATTAACGAGACATTTGACTAAATGTCATAATTCTTCTTCTTTGGCACATAATATTTATCTGCTCATCTTTTTTGATTTCATGCTTTTTCATAGGCTTCTATTAATCAAATTAATTTGCACATAGTAGCAGTATAGCTTTGCCAAAATAATCTATCCTTATTTCTAGAATTATTGCAGACTCCTGGCGGTCAATCAGCAACTGAGAGAAGAGCAACGCGAGCACTTGAGCGCAAAGCCTCCGAGCTGGAAGAAGAATTAAAGGTAAGGTATTTTCATTCATATAGTTTTTAAGATACGCTTACAACATTTTGACAATTTATTTTACTCTTTTCAAATAATGTTGTCGCTGTATGTAATCCCAATTTATAAGCCAAGTTAATTTTTTACTTTTGATGAATACGGTACTGATCGTGGAATTTTCTTTGCTTACAGAACATGGCGCTGCTCCAAGTCGAGGCGCAGCGCCTGAGGGACGAGAACTCCGCGTTGATTCGCGTCATCAGCAAATTATCCAAATGAGGCGCCGCTGCTGTTAGCGAGCGCTTCATAACGTGTAAAAAGTGAAAAGTGAAAAAGTGATAAAAAATTATAAAGTGAAAAAAAATATGCATGTTGATAAAAACTTTTAAATTAAAAATTTATTGAGCGTTAAATGTTTAAAATGTTGTGTAGTTGGCAATGTTAGATGATTAGGTTGTCGAATTATTGAAATATAAGCATGATGTTTTTCAATCATTTCCACTTAATTCTTATCAAAAAACTTTTCGTTCTATTCTAATCTTAAATGTTAATTTATTTGTCCATATCTTTTGTAAAGAATCGACAAACAAATTAATTCCGCGTTAAATGTTTAGGGTAGCTTTACATTGCCAACTCTAAATAGTTCGTTTTTATTTTTTTTTATATATATAAAATAAGTGTTAGGTTCATAATTCAACGTATTCCTAAATAATTGTCAGTCTAAACTAGGTTAAGTATTACAGTTGAATTATAAAAAAGTAGTGTTAAAAATTGTTGGACCAATCTGTTATCACAAATATATACAATATATTTGTGATAACAGACTGATTGTCAGATTCCTTAAATTGTATCCAACTATTTTTTTTCTAGTTAATTTCATATTTTTTTGTTTTTCTACAAATTAAATTAAAAAACATCACAACAATAATTTCTGTCTGATTATAGTAGCAGAGGAATTTCCATCATAATTATTACATTACTTGAATCTTAAAAATGTATAATCTCAAATCTTAAAATCTTAGGTTCATTGTTTGATTTTGCATGTTATGGAAACGTTTTTCGGTTTTCAATATCCAGAATTATAATTTGGCCATAATAAAGTGATTGAATTGAATTCTTTTAGTTTCCTTTTTTCCTTTATTTCCAATAATATATCTAATGTATCTAATCAAAATATTATTACATACATACATGGTTTAAATGCAGAACTTTGCATATTTATTTGCTTATTATTTTAAAAATTTTAATTCTTATACTTTTTTTTTTAAGTTGGGGGAGAGCTATATCTCCCCGTCCGGAACTCCCCTGGCATGGTTAGGTCAGGGACCTTATTACCATTTGTTGTGAGTATCTTTATCAAAATTTTTGCTACATTAGTTAATTCTTATACTTTCAAAAATAAGCTTCTAAGCCGAACAATCGTTTTGAATTAAAAAGTATATTTTTCCGTCCCATGACGTGATAGGTAGCGAGCTTAAACAAAAATGAAGAAGATAAAATTCAAAGAGATCATAAAAAAAATTGTAATAAGTAAACAAGTACAAACGGCAGCGCTCAGCATACGTCGTGGAGGAGGAGGAGGAGGAGGGAGAACGAGAGAGCAGCATACCGCCGAAAAACAAACATTCTAAATAGAAAACATTCTAGTTAAAAAAAGACAAACACAAAAACATTTTTAGAGTAAAAGAGAGGCTCAGCTGGTGCTGCTTCCAATGCGAGCACTGCAAGCCGCACTGATTTTCAGCCTCCCTGTCCTTACTATTACAAAGTTCTGGTAGTTTCGTACAGGAAGTAAGTTGATGGTAAAACAAAAAACTATCACTGGATTCATGTATGTGTGTGCGTGAGAGAGAAAGACAATGTGTGTGTGTGTGCACAGTGATTAACTGTTTTTACAGCTCGTAACTGTTTTTACAGCCTCAAATTATTATAAATTTGAGCCTGTAAAAAGTACAGTGCTGTGGACAAGATTTTCACGAAATATAACGCCCAAGTTTTTATACAACGATACCCTCTCAATACGTGTGCCTCCTATGGTTATTTGAAAATCACGTGCACCAAACATATTTCTTTTTTGAAACAAGGATCATGTATTAGATTTTAGAAGGATTTAGAGAAAGTGTATTTTTTTCCAGCCCATTCGGCTAAATGTTCTAGATTAGTTTGTTCTAGATTAGTTACGGCTTCATGAGCGTTATTGGGTTTCAAATGTACATACGATTGAGTGTCATCAGCAATAAACATGGAATTTACATTTTTTTCACTTTTAGTTAAATCAGCAGAATATAAGATGAATAGAAGCGGGGCTAATATTGAGCCTTGGGGACGCCTCTTTCTACTATCTTTCTCGGGAGAAGGACTTTCGAAAAATCTGAAACTTGTCGGTACAAACACCGAATCTCGACTCCGAAAACATTACGAATCTGGACTCCGAGTTTCAATATTCTCCTGAGTAAAAAAACACGCAAGACAAGCAACAACAACAAATAAATTTTATTTTTTATTAGGAGAACCAATAGAGAGTTAGTATTCTAAGCAGAAACCATAGAAAACGTAAGAATTAGTACAAATAGAAAAAGTTGTATTACAATTTGCTTTTACAGCCTCGTTTCATTTAATTTCTACTTTTTTCGGTTTGCTAGAACTCATACCTTGATCTTTGAGAAACACATCATTTTATTTCTGACAAATACCTATCTACCAATTATCCAATACTTAGCTAATTATTTACAGTTTTTTTTTCTTAAGTGAATCAAGTTTAAGACTTCTCATCCTAAATACTTAAAATATTAAATAAATTTTGACAATATAAAATGAATTCAAGTGGACCTGATTTTTTTAATTTACAATTTTTATTACTATAATTCTATGTGTATAAGTGATAAAATTTTTTATGTAACTAAACCGTATAATTACAAACATAAACTAATACATAAATACAATTTGATTTCATACAATTCCAACTCATTTACATCTTTGGTTAAATACCTATTAAGCGTTGGTGATCACAAACACATTTTTTACAATCATCGAGTCGGGTCAGTAAATTTTATTTCCGTTTTCACTTGCACTTTAAACATTATTTAATTTATTTGAAAGATTTATTTTGTCCTAAAATTGTTATCTTGGTATGTTCTTATAAAAGTGATAATAATTTAAATATTCTATGGTGTATCTGTTTCAAACTTTATATCCACCAATAAAGTATGACACTACCTTCAGAGTGTTTGAGCCAGACGTGATTGTTCTAACTGTGACACAACTTGATTTGCTGAACGTGTTATTATCAACGTACTGCGACACCATTTATAGTGACAACAGCGTTAGGACCTGTAGGCTCGGGTTCGTACGCGGAGTCCGTGTCACTACGTCGACCGTAAGCTATGTTGTCTGCTAAACGCTCGCTGTACGGGCAGTCGTACACGTTATCTGTTACGTGATCGTAGATATGTCTTCCATTTGTATCGTGGAGTGTCGCATAGCTCATTACAGCAGCGTTTTGATCTTCCTTTCTCTCCGCACCTTCGATATTTTCCGTATTCTTCACCGGCATCGCTTTCCGACTGTTGGAAAACATGATTTACATAATTAAAGTATTCAGGTCAATACAGCTGTGACTAGGACTACTCAATGGCATCTACTGTTCTAAAGATTATGTTATTTTACTACAACCTTTTAATACAAAGAATAGTTATAGAAAAGTGAAGAATGGAATGGAAGACAACACCTGCCGGCTCGCTTAACAATAAAATGATGAGTTGTAAATAAATCTATGAGTCCGATACAACAGTAGCTGTTCCTGATCCCATCATAAGATAGGAGGTGAAGTCTATTATCATATCGAACATAAATTTCGGACTCCGGCCTGATATAGATTGAAACAAACAATATTATTTTTCGCGACCCGGGATTCAAACATAAGAGAGACAATACTTACAGTCGTAAATAAATAACACCAAGCAGCATTAACAAGAACAAAACGATTCCGCAGCCGACGCCCACGCTGAGCGGTAGTGCACCGCTCTCTGCCGCTTCGTTTGCTGTCAGCTCACAGCTCGGCTCGTCGCCCGACCACTGGCCGTCGTCCAAACACTTCCTTAGGAAAGGTCCCACTCGCTGGTACTGGGGCATACAGTGATATTCAATGGAACTACCGAATAGTGTCGAACTATTCGATATTATGATCCGACCGTTTTCTATTGTTCCTGGTGACTTACAATCGATTGCTGTAAAATTAATATTAAAATGAAATATGTCATATTAACAATTATGCTAGTAGATAAGAGTTAGGGTGGGCGGAATTATAGAAAATTGATTTAAAGCTGTGAATTTTAATATTCATACTATTGACTACTGCAATAACCTATATTCTGCCTGTATTAAGTGCTGAGTCCAACTCAGGACTCGCAGTGTTAAAACATTAATCATTACAAGCAGTAGAAATTACACGCATAGCCATCATGCAAGGCCACCGAATTTTAAAATACAAGATCTTGTTCGGTATGAACAATCATCTTTCACGGTGCAATAAGCTTTCCAATTTTAAATTTTAAAGACTATAATAGTCAATGTACATAAACTCACGTATACAAACTGGCGGTGATCCATTCCACACACCTCTCGGCATGCACATCCTGGTCTGATTACCACGGAGACGGTAGCCACGTTCGCAGCGATAGTGAGCCTCACTTCCAATGCTGAGGGAGGATGTAACAATAAGTCCGATGCTGCCCCTAATCTGGATAGATGGATCTGTGCACGTAATTTCTGTAAACCAATGACTTTGATTTTTTTTCAATTTATTTATTAAAGCAGCTTACAAATATAAAATTGAAAGACAAATTTACTCAGTGTAGGTTGAAGATGAGATAACTGAACTGATTTATACATTGGGACATGATCACATTTCATTTTCAGTTGGATATAAAAAGCATAAACGTGATTTTTGATATTGCGGTGTGCTGCTTGTTAACTCTGCTGCTCCTCTTAGGATTTTTTATGTTTTCATTGATTTAATTGTTTTTGATATAGTATACGATTTTGCATATAGTGCAGTGTACAATGTACTGTATTACTTGCAGCATCGTAACGGAGTTGCTGACACTTCCACGCAGTCGTATACCCATACATCCAGATGAGTTTCAGTATTGTTTAGTATATTAGCAGTTTATCTGTGGATTGTCGTATTGTCTGTCGACATTTACGCCCAGCATGCAGTACAGTTTCCTAGAAACAATTAATAGATTATTTTCATTACCTTTGCATATTGGTGGTTCAGAGCTCCAAGTTCCATTGTCTTGACACAATCGCCTTGAAACACCATCAAGTTGCCAATGTTCATCACATTCATACAGAGCGGCAGCCCCATAATAAGTGGCATTTGTAGCCAATGTCACTATGCCATTCTGCAGTCGACCAGGATTACCACAGTCCACATCTAGGAAATTTAATTTATCATTAATTCTTAAAACAAATATGATGACTTCTATAGCCAGTTTCTATTAAAATGCAAAATTCTTCTATACACAAATATACTCAATAATACAGAGGAGTAGCCAGACATTGCTGAATTATATTTTGGTACACTTAGTACAGTGTGTATGATGTTATACATACATAATACACAGGAATGGTTATGTTATTCCGCTTTGATTAATTGAACACGATTATATTTTGATAAATAAAGTTTAGATTGTATTAATATAATGTATTGGATTGAAAATTTTAAATCAGGGTTATATTGAGTGGGTTTCAATAAATATTTTCATGAGTTAATTTACACTTACACTGACACCGTGGTGTGACACCACTCCATTGTCCATTATCTTCACACGTTGACAGGCTTTCTCCAATGACTTTGAACCCTCGCTCACAGCGGTACTTGACGAGCGCACCAATGCGATATGTATTGCCTGCGTTGGTACTGCCTGCTGTGCGGATGAGTGTACGTCCGTGCATGCGGTCGTTGCCTGTCACCGAGACTATACTGTTTTCTGCTACTATTGGCTCTGCGCAACGGATTTCTGAAAAATTTATTTTTTTCATAAAGAAAATATATAAAAATACAAATGATATTTGAAGGACGTAAATTCTGATTTCATGATAATTTAATTTGATGGTTTTAATAGCAGAACAGACTGAAAAACCGTATGTTCAGACATTATAAGCTTTTGTCTACATTTTGCCCTCCAGGCCTAAGGATAGGATATAACTTAACTGTGTGTTCAAAATTTGAAACAATATTAATAGACACTATTATTTTTACTCATGAGAACAAATTACATTACAATGAAATTGTTCATACCTTCACATCTAGGTGATGAATCACTCCACTGGTGTTCTTCTGTACAGATTCTTCGCACAGGCCCCACTAGACGGTAGTTGGTAGTGCATGAGTATTGAATAATGCTTCCTAAATGAGTAGTACCATTCAGTAACTCCGAAGATCCATATGGTAATGGGGGAAGCTTACCACAGTCTACATCTGAATGAGAAAATATATGTATATTTTCTTTGTTGTAAAATTTAGGATTTCTGTCTAAAGAAGTCTTAATTTAAACCGTCACAAGTTAAAACTAAGAATGAAAATGCATTAGAAGCAGCAGATAAAGTTTTTTAAACCGTTAGTTGAAGAGATCCTTCCGGTGTATTATGACATATGTTATGAACATAAATTACGAAGAATAATACAACTTCCAAAACAGCTAGCAATGCGGTTAAGCGCTATTCAATAGTAGCCATATCATTAAAAATTCAAGATAGAAATTACAGCCTGCTATTCGGAAACGTCAAATGTTGTTACATTTGTTTACTTTGGGTGTTTTATTTTTAGACATGAGATTTAATTTTTAAACATTTTTGTTTTAAATAAGACGTTTGCTAATAGATTAACAATTCTTTTCGAAAATATATTGCCTGCATGCCAATTCTTGGAGAGACTATGATCGCAACACCATGGGACTGTGTAACATATCGACAGTTCCCAGGCTATTTGTTTTAAGCGACATTTTTCGAACTTTACAGGAGAGCGATTTAAAGTGATAAATATCAGAAAAAAAATCATAACTCGTAAACGCTTTACTCATTTTTAATAAAGTAGGATTCTTCAATTTCGGAATTGTGACTTTTGTAATCGTATAATACTTTTAATAATAAAAAAAGGATTTACAAAACTTCTCAATTTGTATTTTTTTTTGAGGTGTAGGCTAAATAATTTAAGCGACATTAGTAGACGGTAGTTTAAATAACTTAATTTTATTGGGAAAGTAAAAATATTTTATTGAAATAAAGAACTGAAAAAAAAAACACTACATAAAAAAACAATAACATCAACAATTCACACCGTAAATTATTTTTACCTGCTTACATTTCGCCTGGTGAAATACTATGACCTCACAGAACACAGGCATGAAGCGGAAATTTAGAAAAGGTGGGGAAGGAGAAGAGGAATGTGACGCAGAAGGGGATTAATAGGAAAAGTAATTATCCTTTTTATTGCGAGTTATTTATTAAATTTATATGGAATTTTGCAATTATTCTTTCGAGATGTGTAAATTATAATATATTGGTCATAATTTATAAGCAAAACAAAGACTAAATTCCCTGAGTTAAATCTTGAGCTTGAAAGAAATGACTATGGCAAAGGTCCGCTTTATTGATTTTAAGTTACTCGTAAACGAAGCACAACTTTTTGGAGATTTTTTTTTTGACTAGATCCAGTATGTCTAAAAAATTCTTTTATATCACACACCGTTCTTCCATCGTGTAGATTCATGCATATTGCCTTTGTGTCCGTCGACTCGGGACCGCTCGGACTACTATCGGGTCAATAATATTCTTTGAGCTTTGATTAAAAAACCTGCAGATTATCATTCAATGATCGGAATGAATATGAGACTTTCGAGAAATAAAATGTATCGCAAACTGTGTTTTTTTTTTTTGACAGAGCACGTGAAATGTAAACAATGACATTGTAACTATATCTAACAGCATAATGATCGAAGACAGAATTTATTTAATGACTCTGATTTTGAACTCTCTCGTCGCACATATCAACAGCTTAATGGACCTCGGACACCGCGTAAAACAGACAAAACGTACACAATTTCACCAGCAGGAGCGGCACTCACAGGTCACGGCCATTTCATGCCATGTAAAATAACTAGTAACTTAATTAAAGAGGGTAATGAAAATGGACTTAATTTTTGTATTCAAATCTTTTATACCTTCAGTTAAAAGGCATTATCAAGAAAAGAAGTTCTGACGCATAAAAATAAATATTGTAAATATTTAACATGCCTATGATTTCTGACAGAATATTCACAGTATTTTAAATATGATACGGGATTGATAAATTCATTTTCGTAACATTAAGTCTTAAAGATGACATAATACAATACGTAATTAGTTGTACATTGTGAAATATCGATTAAAAAATGTTTACTACGATAATAATTACACTTACATTCACATTTCGGAGAATCCCCGGACCATTCGCCATCCTGTTGACAAATCAAACTAGATTCTCCAACGAGCTTATGTCCGGGCTCACAATGAAAGTCAATAGTCGAATGAACATTGTAATCGTAAGCCTCCATATAACCTCCAGCTGGGACTTCAGGATCCGCGCAGGTAATTACTGAAAATATATAACAAAGGTATGTAACGTGGATTTTTTAATCTTATAACTGAAAGATAGATTAAACTGACAATGAAATCAATTTAATCTTAAACCGGGGCCTAAAGAACAGGGAAGTAAATTGTAATTGAGAATTTTTTTTCTGCTTGTTTCGATATGGACACAGTATGACAGTGGTCATGCTTTTAGGGTTGTCGCTTCAGATTTTTACAGCCAGCCACCTGCCTGATGCCAACTCAACCAAATATTGGACCGAATCCCCTCACACATCAAAGTGTTTAGTCATCCAGTTTGAATTTATATTTTAATTTATTTTAATGCCTCGGTGCTCTCGGGTACGAATCCCGGGTTGAGCAACGTGAGTTTGGAATTAGTACCCAATATGGCGGTAGTCTCGCCCACTACCGTATGTACGTAGTACGGAAAACATACGGCGAAATGTGGGTACACTAGTTGCACGTCTGCCTACCCCTGCGGACACATAGGTTTCAGGAATAGCTTCACGTTAATCTTTTAAAGAGGTTTTAAATCAATGTAATTTTACATCAAAGTGATTTCCTTTACACTTTACAACTTTTGCGTTTAAAATAAATATAAATAAACCATCACAAACTAGATGGCGTTAGTAGTACTAACAACGCGCTAACATCATCTGTTGTATCTGCTCATCGGTACTAACGTTTATATTGCCTTATGTATAATAGAATTAAATTTGACACTGACTCTAGGAAATAACATAAATTAAAAAACACATCTCACTCCTGTATTTCCCTAAAGCGGTAGGCAGAGACGCAAATATTGCACCCACATTTCGCCATATGTTGTTCTGTCCCATAATGTGATAGAGGGCGAGCCTATCGTCATATCAGGCGCAAATTCCAAACTCCGAGCTGATATCAAGTTGAAAAAACTCAATATAATTTTTCCCGACCCGGGAATCGAACCCGAGACGCAACATTGCAGGCGTACCGTATGCGTAATACCACTGAGCCACCGAGGCAGTTAACATAAATATTAGATCGATTTTTGAATAGACCTTTCGTACTTCGGTATTTTTAACAGAAATTTTTCTAGACTATTTGACAGTCTACAATACTTTTGTAAATTATTTTTTATGTAATATGTCTCATAATATAGTTTTCGTAAACCATAAAGGTCAAATTTTAGGCGACAATTTTAATGTAAGAATGTATGTATAGTAAAAATCGTTTCTTAATCCGTTAAATCTTTTACAAGAAGTAAGTGGATATATTGAGAGACGCGTACAGTAAAGTTTATGGTATATATACTAGCTGTACCCGTTCACACGTTGCTGTGTTTGAACAGAAATTCAGTTTTGATACCTCAAAAATTAATCTTTTTTTCTCAAAACCTTCCCCAGGTAATACCTGATAATTTCCGAAATTTTCATCTCAATTAGATGTATGGTTTTTAAATCTATGGAGTACCTAAATACAGATATACATTCATTTTATATATTTAGATAATCTTTATTCAGCGATGTTTTATTTTAAGACGGATAACTGGTAATCGATACTAATTAGAGCACTCGTTGCTTCTAGGAACTTGCGCTAATTACAACTCTGCCCTTTACTAGTTAACTTGGATTGAAATAGATATATTGCCGGAGCTTTAAACTGAATAAAATATCTTAGTACAAACTTATTTTTCGTTTTTGCTTATACATAGGTCTACTTACGATCACAAGTTGGAATGTCATGCGACCATTTTCCGTCGCGGTTGCACGTGAGAAACTCAGTGCCCGAGAGCCAGTAGTCGGCTTCGCAATTAAACTGAGCTACGGAGCCATAAGTCGTGGTGCCGTTTATCAGTCTGAAGGAACCCTTGTACAATTGAGCCGGTGTGCCGCAGTCAACGTACTTGCAGGATGGTGGTGTACCTGCCCAGGTACCACCTAGTTTGCAGGTTACACTCTGTAAAGGAATTATAAATGTAACATGTAGCTTTTAGTCTACTAGACTAGGGTTCTTTAGAAAGCGCAACTAGTTACAGTGCAAGGCGATGAACTAGTAGCCTAAGTGGTTAATCTGATATTAAGAGATATAATAATATTAATAGAAATAATAATAGAATTGCAGTAGTTTTTCTAGCAAGTTAGATCAGAACGGAAGAAAATTGGACTTTTGGATCATCGATGTCAATACTCATTATGTCATTCCGAGGGATCGTGGCGCTTTGACCGAGGTGTCGCGCAACACTTAGCCCCAATTAAAAGCTATCGGGTTGTAGAAATTTTAATAAAACATCAATTACACAATAGTTTAAAATATATAAAGTAGCACGTCTAAATGGTAACAAATTTATACCTGTATATGGTTATCACTTACAGGTGTACCAAACAATATGAATCCATTTTGGCAAGTGTAAGTCGCCAGGGAACCGGCCCTGTGCCCGCTAACCACAACAGTCGCTCCTGCCACAGACGGTGGCTCTGGACACCAGTCAAACAGGCATTTCGGTGCTTGGCCGCTCCATACTCCCTCATCGCTGCATTCTCTTGACGGCTCACCGACAAGAGTATGGTTTTCTTTGCAAGTGTACGTGGCTCTCGCCCCGTATGTACTGCGACCGTCAATTAAAGACACCTCGCCATCTTGGATCGAAGTTAGACCGCCACAGTCGACATCTTTGAAATTAAATTCTTAGTTAATTTTCGAAGTATTTAACCTTATCGTGGTGATATGGCCAATATTCAGGCACAAAATTTTGTGTGTTATGTTATATGTAATATGAAATAAGTAAGAGATGAGATAAATAAGATCGATGGTTAGCGTTTATGCGCCGCATTACGTATAAGGCGCATAAACGCTCACCATGGATTAATTATGTTGTTTTGTTAACAAAAAATATATTGCGTTATTTGTATACCTTCCATTATCTTTCTTTGTGAAAAACACTACTTACATTTACAACTAGGAGCTGTACCGGACCAAAAACCGTCCTCTTTGCACTCCCTTGTTTTGTCACCAAGCAACATGTGACCTTCTGGACACTTATAGCCAATAGATGCACCCACTCGGTAACTACTTCCTTCGATTGTAGTGTTCAACAATTTGTCTGGACTTCCACAGGATGGTGGCACTGGAGGAATAACATTGAATTATTTATGCTTATTTGTCCAATAAAATACTTCTGTTCACTTTAACTTATCACATTCGCCAATACCAGCCATTCGCAAATTTTTTATTTAATTAATCTACATGAATTATATATACACCGAATATAGTTATACGAGATGCCCGGAAATGGAGTGTACAACAGTACATAAACCGCATATTTTATGGAAGAAAATGTCTTTATAAAAAGTGTTCAGAAATTAACATGGTTCTCAAAGACACGGTCACCAGAAATTATCCATTCATATTTTTTAAACCATCTGTATAATCACTGCCAACCTTTTTCTTGTTTAGTTATAACACTTTCGCTTTGATGTAAAATTTTAATTAGGCAAACAGCTTTGCCACTAATAAATATTTTCTTAGTTTATATATTATATGTACATATATACTAATAAATAAATAGGTTTGAAGTACATTTACAAATATTTATAAAAAAAAAAACATTCGCAAAACGAGAACTCGGCGCTTCACGTCGAAGATGAAGCTGGTATAAAATAAAAAAAATCTTGATTATGTTTCAGAAACATTCAACCTTTGTTTAGTTATGGGATTACCTTTTTTCACATTTAAAGATCGATGTAATCGAAATGTAAATCGGAACAGTTATCTGAGTCATTTAAGAGAGAAAACTCGCATACGTAAACAAATCGTGCAAATGTAAATATTAACAGAAATATAAAATGTTCAAACGAGTAACCTTCCAGCAAATAATTTTCGATTTAAATCGCTTAAAACGCTTCAAAACAGAATGTCGGCAAGCACCTCGCAGTGGCATGTCTAAATAAAGTATAGATATGTACCTATGAAGGTGACACTCACGGTACTGGCAGATCCAGTGCAGATAATCGAGGTTGCAGCCAACGTCATTCCATAGCCAGGCCCGTCCACCATCCAGCACCGCGCAATTCTGTTCGCCGTTGTAATTGTTCGGTTGGTCTTTGCCCCATGTAGGTTTCGAAACTAATTCACCTGAATACGAAATTTTATTTTGTTTATTACTCAAGTTCACAGACATTTTTATGATTGATAACTTTATGTAAGATTTATAAGACATCGACATGCATAAAGCTTACAGATGACTAACTAGTACTTAAACAACGACTTAGTATACAAGCAAGTACAATGTTTTGTTTTAGTTGACTGTTTTTCGAAACCCATGTAGTTGTAGTAGTGTCCCGTACTGGTAATAAATTTAGATGTCAAAAATAAGTTGAGTGATCTGTGTACAAGTTTTTTTTCTTTATGTATAAGTTGACAAACGAAGAATTACTTTACTTCTCCATCACTTAGGCCAGGACGAAGACACATGTATTTTGCATATTTTTTTATCTTTATATGTATAATATTACGGTCTAATTTATTTAATAATTTTGCAGCTAGTTCAATTTTGCTTTGAGAACTTTAATTACAGTTGAATAAATAAAATGCGATGATGTTTCAGTAATTAACAGTTAATTAAGTTTGATTTGTTTATTACGTATGTACATCAAAGGAATAAAATATTTCCGTATAATTACCCTGGTGGCCGTCTTCCACCTATTACCATAGTATAAATGATAAGTGCGATTAAATAAATGCATTTTTTTTAATTTGAAAATCCAATCCTATAGTTTGTACTGCTGTCATTGGATCTTAATTAGAGATGTGTATCGACAAGGGGGTAATGAGATTAATCAATTATTAAGAGTAGTTCGAACGTTGATGTACTTGAGTTTTTATTTTATTTTATTTAGTTATGTTTTAGTCGTCGATTGTAGTAGTGGACAAATCAGTAAAAATATATTACCATCAACCCATCGCCAAGTTCTTGAAGTGAGCCCTGGTTCCTTTTGAGCTCCGATCCAGACTAGTTGCGTCTTTAGCTGTGCTTTGCGTCTTTCTAGTTCTTGTATTAAGTAACTAGAGGTCGCACCCTTAAAACAATGAAATTAGCACATTTTTTTAGCTGGAACTGTTGAAACATTTTTTGGCTGTTTAAATCATTAAGTCGGGAAGAAAAATAACGTTATTTGAGAATGTATACAAGCAAACGAAGTGTACCGCGTACAATAGATATCGCAAGGTATAAATACTTAAACATAAAATCTGTGGTTGATTTGGAAGTTTGAATTGTACCCAAGTTGCTACAGATATGTCAGGTGGGGAAAAATGTTAGTTGCGTATTATCTATACGTAGCTAGATGTAGCGTAGATATCAGTTGTAATATTAGATAATATTTAAAATATTATGCAAGTCTTGGTTAACGTCGGATTAGGATAGGAGTTGAAGTGCCTTTTGCTCTCCCCATGAAAGCAAAATTAATAGTGGTAGAACCAGCAACAACAACATCAGTTGCACGAATGTGCCGGCTCGACCGGTGAAATACCACGACCTCACAGAAGACAGGCGTGAAGTAGTATCCTGCATTTTGTTTGATCAGTGAGATGCCGGAGGCCCAACTTTGATCCTTTTCCCCTTCCCGCCCTTTTCTAACTAGGAAAGGATGGAAAAGGGAAGAGGATATGATAGAGGAGGGGATCAATAGGAAAAGGAATTATCCTTTTCCTATCCTTCCTCTGTCCTTTAAAGGTAGGCAACGCATCTACAACTCTTAGATGTTGCAGGTGTCTATGGGCATTGGTCACCGTTAGGTGTACCACTTGCTCGTTTGCCTCTTTATAGTATAAAAAAAATGAAAAGGACTGACTCAATCACATCATCTCATAAATTTTTGACAGATGTGTAGACGTATCCAGTAACATTTCTCTTTTAGTATTTTTTTTTATTACGAAATACCAGAATACTGAAATATAAATACACGACGACTTGAATCTAATAATTTCTGTTTACAGAAAAGTTGAACAGAGCGGAAATCGAAAACTTGTGGCTTGCTGCGAGGCGTTTGCAGTTATGATTTGTAGAATCAACTAGGCAGTCCAACTTCTATTAATTTAATAAATGCTAACTGCATATTTATATTTTGTGATTATTAAGAGGCGACATTAAAAATAAATAATATTTATTATATTTAAGTTTTCTTGCTATAATTATTTATAAAAGAATAATAGTTTTTTTGGCAATTATAATACCTTCTAAGGTAGATTTGAATATAATAAATGATGAAATAACAAAAAGATAGAAAAGAAAAGATGGATTGTGCGAAGTATGACATGGGCAAGAAAGGAGTGATTACTTGTTGTGCCGACCCTGCTTAAAGTGGGTACAGGGTAGGCGAATGATAAAATGTTGACAATATTCAGTGTTCTTCCCTCTCGTCTAAAGTCTTTGTGTCGGTAAGTATGATTATGTAAAAATTGTAAATTTAAGTTTATACGCTACCTGGAAACCGTGTATCAGCTCACCGCCGTGAGATTGGCATTGCTTGCGCGCTTCATCGAAGGAACCTCCTTTTGCCACGTTGAATTCGTAGCAGTTGCGAGAGAATGCTGCAAGTTCGATATCAGCAGAAGCTCCGGCCGGTGCACATCGGTCATTGGAAAACTCTAAAAAAATACAGTACCTTTTTAATATAATTTTCTTACCCGGCGGATAAATCTATATATGTTAAAATACATTTTTCTATTCACAACATGTAAGAAATTAATATTTATAGTAACATTAAAATACATAACATGAAAAGACCCGGTAATCCAATATTGGATATAAAGTACGAATTGTATCGATAAAAAAGACATTTTACTTGTTTTTAATTGAAATGCATACTAAAATTAACTTCTGTGATTATGTGGGTGATATCACCCGGGTGATCACAGTGCGATTGGCCAAAATGAAGACTGTATTGTCTAATTCATACAACTTTTAAACAAAGCGATACAGTAATATTTACCAGAATGAAATTCCAATAGAAAATTTTAAAAGTGACTTATGGCAATTACAACATACAAAATTGTGTTACAGTGAAGATTAAATTATTTGTAGGAACATCAATGTACAAATGTATCCCGCGCGGACCGAGTTTTTTCATAAATGCATTAAGTATTTTCAGTGCTTTAAAGTAATTACGTTGAATTTTTTAAGGCTTTGTTTAGAAGCGGAAATTATTTACGGGACCGGCTAATTGTATTTTGTTTCAATATTGTCTCGTGCGCTACCTTAATGTGTATTCTAACATGATTACACTGTAGGAAAATTTATTTAGAATAGTATTTCCCTTACTTTAGACTTAAAATGTCTTGCGGAAAATTTACCTTGCGAGAAGTAGACAAGCATTAATTATAGTGGAGCAGATATAACTTTGTGTACTTACGGTAGAGATTACGGGCTTATTAAAATAGATATTTCCGATTTTTCCGAGTAACAACCTTCGGTTCAATGAGCAGATCAACATTGTCACATACGTTCATGCACTTGAAACTTCATTTAAAGTTTATATACAAGCGTAGTTCACGAGCGTTAGAAAGTTGTTTAATAATATAATTCCTTCGAGTTAGAAAATACCGTCAGGAAGTTAAGGTACACTTTACATCCATTAAAATAATATTATTTTAACTTTCTGTTGCACATGTTTATGGGTAGCGGTGATCACTTAACTTTAAGCGACCCGTAACTCGCTTACCCCCTTTTTCTATGAAAGAATGTTATAAATTATCATGTGCGGTAATGTCGCTCTAATAAAACGGGATGATCCGTAACCCAGTGAGGTAGAGTGTAATTATAGAGCGATTGCAGTACTCCTCATCTATATCCAAATAAATATGCATACATAGTGTTTTAAGTTTCCAATTACTAAATTTATATATGGAAAAACATCAATTCAAATCAATTAAATCTCACGAATGGAAACACGCGGGTAATCCTTTTGTATTTGGAAATTTAAAAGCTCGATGAAAATTGGATAGCCAAATTAATTTCTATCTCTTTGTGTAAAAGACGTAACAGCTTACAATTTACAAAATACAGTATATACTAATATTAAACTAAAAAAGAATATCTGGAAAAATCTGAAATCTCTCAACAACTTAAGAAAATAAATGAGCAGCCTAAGTTTGTATGTTATTTAAAAGTTGCAATCTAAGCAAGAATTTTATTTATTGATAGAGACGTGTTGTCATTCGCAATCGAATAACGCGGGTGAGCATCGTGTCATCAGAATTCGATCAATACTATTTTTCATTCAATTTAATTTATTTTATTTATTAAATAGTATGTAATATATGTAATTAAACACGCGTCTGTTCTGTTAATATATTGAAATGTTATCAATTTTTTTTATTAATGTGAGAACAAATTAATAAAAATATCTGTTAAAGTTAGGCAATATAAGTTTTAGAAAATTATACATTAAAAACAAATTGGCCAATGTAAATACTAAGTAATGTTTTACTACTAATAGATTTGTGTACATATTTTGTCAAAGTGTTGCAAGTTTGACTGATATTATAAAAATTAATTTTATATTTTTAACATCATATGTAAATATATAAAAATAACCTATGGAAATGATAGAGTTGTAGATTGGCATATAGATATGTGCATACTGTTGTTGTCGGTTTCGAGAGCGTTGTTTAACATGCACTCTAGGCTTATTTCGTACTCATTTTGCATGCATTACATGGGAATATGGAATGCGAGTGTGAGTTAGACCGGGTTCGTGATTGTACAAAATAGTAGCGATGCTTTAATACGCATTGCGAACATCGTTCATTACGTTAGAATTTGAACATTAATGTAAAGTTAAATAAGGCCTATGCCTAGTTTAACTCATTGTCACACTAAGCCATTGTCTTATCAACATCTACATGTTAAAAAGACAATGATGTAGAGAGAAAGAAAAATCGAGAGAACGATTCATCTATTCGTTCTCTTTTTACTGTTGCTTGGCTGGTAGGAATCAACTTACGATTCCTACCAAGCTTTTTTTCGAAAAAAATGATACATTAGAACGAATAATAAAAATGCGTAAAGAATAATAAAAAAATAAATATTGATGCGTTTTCAGATTTTTTAAGTGTTGAAAATAATTATAACCAAACAAACTTAATCCGATTTAATAAAATAAAACGCATTAATATTTTGATAACAGTTAAATTACCATATCAACTTTTGTTCTTTGAAAATCTATAAGAGCCAAATGAAACTGTACTCTCAGGAGTAGTTAATGTTTCCTTGAGCAATTATTATTATAAACGTGAAATAAGAAAAAAACACATAAGATCAAGACAATAGAACAACGTTTTGTAATTGCATTTTATTTCTAGACAACATGAAATGTCCGGCTAACAATGGGTTAATTGAACTTATTCACAGCGGGGGCTTACCTTCGGTAGTAAAGACTTCAACTTCGCATAACGACAGCGAACCTTCTACTCCCACAAGCTGAAGGAAAACATGCTGACCGATCAGAGGTCGGGCGCATGTGAAAGTTTTCGTCACTCCTTCATCTGTAACAAGATTTCCGCTTTGCAAACACATATAAAAACCAATAAATCTTCGTCTGTTTTATCATTTTTTAAAACTCAGCAGATCCAAAATATTTTTAGGGCAGTAAAAATAACAAATTTTAATTTTGTTTCAGAGAAATAAATGAATTATTTTGTATGTTAAAACATTTGCGGTTTTATAATTTATGGTCATTGGAGCTTTATGCGTATTAGCTACACTTCACGCTTCATCCTAAAACTATAGTAGCAATCGTAGCTACTACCGGTTAGACGATTACTAGGAACAGCGCTTTCCGTTTCAGCATTCACAAAGTAGAACATATTGGCTTTTCATTTCCGGCAAAGGATGCCAGTACATGGAGGTTTATGTCTCCGTAAAGTTTTATACATTGTTAGTCATCTTCCTTGCAAATTTATAAACTGACTAAAACTGTGAATTAGAGATAGATAAGAATGAAAGAAGGTTAGATTTGTGAATGGCCAGGGAATCTCACAATTTAACCTAGTTTACTTCTATCCAAAATTGCGTAGTTAAAACGATAAGGGGCTTCAAAGTTGAAGTAATTTTTTACATTTTTTTTTCAATTATCTCAAAAAGTTCTCAATAGATTTTATCGATATTTATATCACACATTTATGCTAATATACCAAATACTTTTTAGACGAGACATGTATTTAGAGTAGTATTTATAAATTAACAGGGTGCTCCAAAGTACAGTTACAAAATATCATCAACTCATATATATGTAACAGCATATGTAATCATTACCAGCTTATTTGTCTTATCGGACACCTTGTATAATGTCTAATTTTTCTAACTGGTTTAAATATTTATTTTGAGCTGTAATTGTACTTTTCGTGAAAATGGCTTTAAAACTATTTGAAATTGTATTTACTTATTCGAGGCACAATGAGCGTTGTCGTTAAATCAAATGTTGAATTTTCCAACATGTTTGACCGGAAAATTCCTTTGACTTTAAAAAGTGTCAAAGCGTAAAGTGACAAAGGCTGTTACACGAATTTATTGGAAATGCACTGAACGGCAAAAAGCCACTCACCTTTATTGAGCAAAAGCATACAAGGGCAACTGATAGTAACTAGTATAATATATCTGATTGGTGTTTTAATAAAATTCTCTCTTTGTTTCGTAAATTGTCGTAATTAATTTTTTTGCTGTCCGTGGGTGTTTCTCGTACGCAACAATTATATTGTGAGGTGGGCGTTTAGGTGAAGTCAGTGAATCTCAATCTTTGCAAACAAGTTTAATAATAACCATTTCTAGTTTTTGATAAAATTATTAAAAGTTTTTTTTATTATTATTTATATCGGTGTAATCAGTCCCAGGTGGAGGTTGTATCCAAAACAATACTAATTATGAATTATATTCACAATTTTAAGTTACCTTTTATACTAACATAGTTGTCAAAATCATACAGGAAAAATGGAATACTCTAAGAAAGTATTGGTAGAATTATGCAAATAGTCACTTTTAGTTAAAGCTCTCGAGTTAGAATTTCGTCAATGTTAAATAAGATGTCTTGCTGAAACCGCAAATCAAACAGGCTAATGTTCTCCTAGGTGGAGTTTATCGTCGTATTAGAGTTTTCCGCAAGGTTGCAATCATTCCGTACCGTGGTCGTATCTCTCGTTTTGGATTGCAATTCTAACTATTTCGGGCGAGCGTGTAATGATGCTCACAGATTTTAGACCGGAGCAATGACGTCATTTTAAACGTAGTCGATTTTTGTTTCTTGATATTTCTTCTGTCTTAGAAGAAAACACGCTAGGTTAAAGTTAACTTAATGGCAACTTGATACAATGTATTAATAGAAATAAATCAATAAAATAAGTAATATAATAAATACCGGTCACTTAGTGGCAGCATTTTTAAACGTCTCTTAATTATCAATAATATGTATGTAATAAAATGTATCGGTGTCGCAGTTGTATCATGGTGTGGTTACATTGCTGATGTCTCATCGAATTCCGAGTCGGGCCAAGTGATGTTGTAATTTTTCACTTCTATATTAGCCCGGACCCCATGTTCCGGGCTATCGCCATATCGAGTACAAGCCTATCGCCTATCGAGTACAAATTCCATAATTTGTATTCGATATGGCGATAGGCTCGCTCCTATCATATCAGGAGATGGAAACATATGGTGAAAAGTGGGTGAACTAGTTGCAACTCTGCTTACCCCTTCGGGCTTAACGTTAAAGTATGTTTAAATCTAGATAATACTTAGGAAGGAATCCACCTAAAAGATAAAAAGATTAAAAATACTCTTCTGTGGGCTTGGGCGGCTTAGGAATATTATACGGCTTTGCAACGGGCGCTTTGTTATCAAAGGCTATGACATTATGTTTTTGAAAGATATTAGTTTCTTCTTTATATTCCTGTCGTCGAAATAGTCTTTGTTGATATACATATAGCTATACTGTAGATAATAAAATTACTTTCTCAATGCACTTTTATTTTTATTATAAACGACAATAAGAATATTTGTCGCATAACAAGTGATAAACCGTCCATCTTTTGAAAGTTTTTTACACCATCGTGTTTTGTGTGGTTTTTCGATTAAGATTCGATAGCTCAAACATTAAACAAAATACATATCTTCATATGTATTTACAAATGGTGTGTAGATGCTGGCTAAAATGTTAAAGGGAAAGTCGGAAAGCTTTTATTTGTCCAAAATTTAGAAAATAAATTAAAGGAACTAAAGTGCGCACTTATAAAATTTGCAATGCAGTTCCGTGTTAGTACTAGAACGCAATTTAGTTACGAAGTTTTAACGATGTAAAAGTTTATGAAGGTACACAAGGGTATCTGTTAACCTTTAGTGGATACTGTTTCGTTCTCTAATTGATACACTTTAGATTTTCAGCAAGTCACTATACATGAGGAACACTATACACGAAGGACACTTGAACGATAAACCCGACTAGAATCTGGGACTTTTGTCGCTCTCCCGGTAAGAGAACAAGTTACTGGACTTGAGAGTCGTGTCCTACTAACAAAATCCTAACGAAACTTGTTCAATTCTTCGGCTTGTTCAGGTAACGGAATGTGAGGCAATTCTTAGCCACATGCCAAATACTGGATGAAGAGATTCGAAACGTTATCTACACCACTGCATTGCATTGATATGGAAAAGATTATAATGTAAAATTATTGAATTCGTTATTATGTATTTAAACATTTATGCAAAAATAGTAATTAAAGTTCAGTTCACTACGAACGCTTAATTAAAAAAAAACAACATCCGATTATATATAAGTTATGGGTATATCTGTAACGAATATTATGGGGAAGCATATTGTTGCAAGGATCATTCTAAATTATAAACTGTTAAAGCTATTTTTTAAGCACAACATTATCTAGTGATACATAATTTTAGGCAAGAAACAAAAATTAATGGCAATATCACCTATATATAATTCTCTTTGCACGAGCCGCTGTAATCAAATAGTCTCTGTAACGATTGTACTCTTGTCTCTAGTAGTGGTTTAAATTGTCAATTGTGCGTTCGATTAAAGGGCTTAGAGAGTAACGGTTAGAAAGTGCAAATTGATTGAACTAGTTGCTTAATCAAAGAACCGGTCACAACCTAGTGAATAAAATATAACGGATATAAATACATTTATTTACGTTAAGGTTTGCAATGGACGAATTATTCGACCAACTGCATTTTTAATACATGGTCGTAGAGAAAAAAAATATTATAATTCTATAATTAAACTCTCTCAACTTTGCTATGAAACAAAAAGATTAGTTTCATGAGCCCTTGGTGAAAGAGGTCTTTCACATCTTGTGAAAGTGCCCTTAGAAATAAGATCAAATAATGAAGATGGTTGGAATAGAACATGGACATCTGGATCTCTTGACCGAGAAGACAAAATTTAATTGATAGTTGATACGTTGACATTATTTTCCTAGACTTTAAAAGGGAACAAGAAGAAATCAATAAATAGAGAGAGATCAACATGCGGCGGTATCACTTCTATTACAGAAAGCGTGAGAAAGGCGTATGTATAGGTCCGAAAGCCTCCTGCTATTACAAGAGCGTATACTCCTTTGATCCTTCTAGTTGTCACGGAAGTATGTTGCGATGATTACTCCCTACCCGGCAATCCGCTTCGTTTGTGAAAACCGTGTCTTATTACCATTATAATAAAAAGTTTAAATAATCGGGTCTTTAAATTAAGAAATTATATAAAATATACATTTTAAAAAGATTCATTTTTTGAGACAAAATAATTACGACGCCGACACAGATAAGGTAGTATGAAATGTTGATTTAAAAAAAAAAACAATAGACTCCGATTACTGGCTTTGAACATTGATTTTTTAAAAATTCTACTAATGCAGGTTTAATTTTCATAAAAATCGGGCTCTAGACTCCTTTGAGCGCTTTTCCTCATAGCTGCGGATGTAGCCATACAAGTTCACTTAGAAATTACGGCCTTTCTGTGCCAATCAATCGCTTTGATTATACAAATTTACATATAGAGTATTAGAGGGGAGTGCATTTTGGGATTGTTTTATTTTTTATTTTTTTTTAAAACAGCGTTATGCAATAATGGCTCTACGTGTATAACGGGTAATTACTCTGCATATTTTGCGTTACATCGGCTCATTATCAAACATTAAAATGCTTTAATATGTTAAGTTTCTTATCTCATACTTACATTGTCTATTTTTCGGCTATAACAATTCCGTTCCCAAGAGTTCTTGGTCTAATTAACCACTGGGTGTAACGTGTTGGTTTACGCAAAGCCATTTAATATGTTTTACGTTACATAATTAAGCCACGATTATACAGTGATTGTATCAACCGATTAAAAAACATACGGCCTCCAGAAATAAGCCTTTAACTTGAGTTAATTCAAATGACTGATAAAGGCAATACCATTTATTTATCTGTCTACCCTAATTACATTTAAAGTTTAGAGTGCTTGGTTTTGAACGATGTTTAGTTCTTTTTATTATTGAAAACCGATTTCTAAGTTCTGTTTTTGATAATCTGGTACTCTTTTCAAAAGTAATAATATTTTTCTAGATTTCATCAAACCTCCTATTTGCATCTAATAAGCAATGTAAAAAGCACATAGTAATTGATGACCGATATTTTATTAGAGTATAATATTGTTTATTAATAATTGTTACACTTTGTTTGTAAAATGGGCTGCTTATGTCAGAAAGATTTCCAGAATATTAATGCGGTAACATGAAACGAGCAACACTTACAAGTATAAAGGTATAAAGTGCAGCGTCCATGCACACCAAGCTACATTAACTATGCATTGGTGTTGCTAATAGACGATTCGTTTAAAAAATAGTGATAAGAATTTTCCCGTAAATTTTGTGAATTTTAAATTACGTGACTTAGGTTAAGGATGATAAGCTGACTATATTGTGTTGCTAATGTGTGTGAAATCGAGTCAAGATTGATTTTATCGAGGACCATTGCATTGGAATCTTAAATGTTTCACGCTCCGATAAACCGTTATAAAATTTTAGTTGACTACTCAGATCGATAGGAAATGCCTTACCATATGGATGGAATTCAGTCCTCTTAAATGCTTTTTCATTCCGCTTACACATCTCGATAAACCGAAATAAATTTAAATTTCGAAAATAAATTTATATTTGATTTATATAAGGTTATCATACTAATTAAATTTGCACGAAACCACAACAAAGGTATGCAGAAACGAGCTAATTGTTTGTTAACCTAATGATAATTAAAAATACCCATTGTATATAGAAATTGAAGAGTTATGTCATATCAGAATATGTTAACATAATTCCAGTTGACAGATTTGACTAAAATTAATGTGTTACACCAATGAAATAATTAGATCGAGTAACTGAAATACAAACATTTACAGACAAACATAAAGGTTAATTTTCCGATACAATTACGTTTCGGAATTTGAACTATGTTAGAAATGAATATCGATGGGCAATATTAGGTTCATTCGCTTCCACGTCGTTGTACGAATAACTCTTTGAATCAAGTATTGCCAAGTATTTTAAAAATTTAGATCGTAGTACTCGGATTTTATCGTTACTGTTACTTGTATTTAAAAAAAACAAACTCAATAATGTGGTAATTTCTTCAAAAATAAAAATACTTTGTTTTGTACTTTTAACTGGCCGTATTCTTAACAGAGCGTAAAAAAACAGGTACAGAAAAGTAGTATAATGTACCAATCAATTCAATCAATTCGTTGAGTTAATTTGATATTATTTTAAATTTATATTGTATTTATTGTAAGTGTTATGGTAACAGTTTTCATTTGTGACGCGTCAGATAGTGGCAATTGTTTAGAAGTCTTTATAAATTGATTTTAAAATAGAATTGACATTGTATAAAAAAAAATGAATAAATAACAATAAAATAAATTCCGTGGGTATGACCGAAGATAACATTAACCTGCTTCCACCGTCGTCGCAAGAGCTGAGCTCTGCGAGAGAGCATGTGAACCCCGCTGACATAATTTCAACTTTCTTCATTGACTAATTGAAACTTAGCCGATGGTTATAGGATCTAACATTATCTTTATGCAATCATATTCAACATTACACAAATTCTTTAAGTTAATAATTTCAAGAACTTATGCGCTAGTGCTTTTGTTAAATTTCAATGTCAAATCCAGGATAGGATTTATTCTATTAATTTAAATAAAATATATACTGTATGATCCGATTTCATATAACTATAGATATTTTGTTAAGGTGCAGAGCCAAAATTGTTTTAACTTCGACAAAATCATATTCCTTAACTTAGTTCAAGATTTTGTAATAGACGACATAGCGCCAGTTAGATATTCCGGTTAGTTCATCCGTTTAAAAAGCGATCCTTGCTTCCAGAACGCTCGAACTTCGATAAAGTAAGTTAGCGACAAGACTTCCTTTGGGTTGCTTTGGTTTATTAGTCCAATAACAGAATATTGGAATACTCTAATAAGTTCAAGAGGACTATGGCTTAAATCATAACTATTCAGATTGCATCTTACTTGTTCATTCAATTATACTGTAAAGAGATCCAGCGTCAATTAGGTTATTTTTTTTGTATTTAAGGCTTTTGTTAAAATACGAGTCGCGACAGTCGATTGGTGGATTCGAACTCAAAACGTGAGTGCACGCTTCGCAGTCCGTACCTTTAATCATAAGGCAATTTTACGTACAAATGTATTAATTTGATTAAATAAAATTCAAGGATATCTAAGTACTTATTGATATCCATACATATCTTGTATAAGCGAATTCTCAAGAAAATCTATTTTTAAAATATTATCCGTGTCTTATGCATTTTATGAAATGCGCATGAAAGGTTATGTAATAAGTTAAATATTATATGCCTTACTATTAAATAAACATTTATCAAATGTTAGCAATAGTGAATTCTACTCACCAATAGTTCCCGGGAACCAGGCACATAGTGGATTCCTTTGAAGATCAGTGCTGCTGTTGCCGACACGTATTTCTAGATCTTGAAGCGGCTGGTGACCTGATAAAATAATATTGATATGATGAAAAAAAAGTAACCCAACTTTTGTTTATCTTTTTTAAAAAAAAAATCAATCTCAACTACTTCGGTAGAACAGTTCCCCGATGTCTCGCATTCGAATCTCGGTTCGGGCAAAGTAATGTTGGGCTTTTTCAACCCGTTATTAGTCCGGAGTTTAGGATTTGTGTCCGATATGGTGATAGGCTCATCCTCTATCACATTAAGGGACGGAAAAACATACATCTAAAATTGGGTGCAATAATTGCACTTCTGGGCACTCCTTCAAGTAACACAGGCGTGAAGTATTTTTTTTATATAAAATCACATATATACCTCAGGGCCGATCACCTTGAGCGCAATAAATATATCGTCATTGACATTCGTTTGCTCTAAATTCGTTTAAACTTCTTGCCCTTGGACTCTAGATTAATAAACTAGTGCGCTGTTTATTTTAATCTATGATTTTACCAATTAAAATCATAATAGTATAAAAAGGAATTAAGAAGAAAAAGTCAAAATTTTTGTTTATTTCACTTCTCCAGTAATTTTTGTTTCGATATTATTTTGATTGTTAATAATATTATTGTGCATTTGCTTGTTTTAAACAATAAATTCTAACTTTAGAATAATTGGATATAACTGAAAACTTCAAGCGATAAATACGAAGAGAAAAAAAGCTTTTACGTAATTAATCCCTATAATATACATTGTTCATAAAATAATAACTTTATATTACGAGCGGATCAACGTGGATTATTTGTTATTTATCTTCGCGCAAAACTAAGATCTACATGTATAGGAATATAAAATAGACGAGGCTTACGCAATATTTTTTGAAAAAAACAGAGCGAAGGAGGAGGGTGTAATTTTTTGAACATTTATTTTGTCAAATATTTACTTTGAAATATCTTATTTTATTACAAAGTATTATGAATATTTCGTGAAATTCTAAAGTTTTTCTCAAAATAAATTTTCCCTTATCTGTCTTCTAACAGCAAAAACTAGCCAATCATAAAGGAAAACTTCCGCTTTCAAGGTGTCCTTACAGCGCTTTCATAGAACCGGATTCAATCCGTAAAATATTAAAGAAACTATTACGTATTTACTATTGCAATTTCGTGTCCAAACAGTCGCTGGATATTAGAAAACAAGTCAGATAGGATGCACACTAAAGTCGTTTCATATGTACGAAAGCAATATATAACAATGTATAGTTCAAAATATATACAAATTAACTAATCAAATTTCAACTTCATTTAAATCAAAAACCGCCCCAAGTGATTAAAACAAAATGAGAATTTACTTGATAAAATTGTGTAACTTGTGTGTACATTTTATTCATTAAAACACGTTAATCTTTTAAAAAAAACCGTCTCAAGAAAGTCAATATTAGTGCGTCTATAACTCTTCAATAGTTACAGTATAAACTGTAATACTTCAGATGCCTTGATAAAGTAAAAAATAAATTTGAATTAAGAAGCATAAAGCATTATGATTAAAAAGACAAAAATAAACATGTTTTGAGTTGAATGTGTTTATGTTTTCTAATAGTTGTAATTTGTCAATGTGAAAGTGTCATAACAAGGTGATTGGTTTCACAACACGCGTTACCCCGCACATGAGGTGTCCGATCAGCTCCATTGCGCCTGTTTACGACACATTGCCCCGTCGACTGGAACGAATCACGCTTGCAAGTGCGACATCGCGATTATTTTGTATACAAAACTATAAGCATACACATGTACGTACTTTCATATTTGTGATATAAAAAAATTAAGCAATTCGGGATACACTAGGATATAAATAAATCCTTTATATACAAATTTTATAAATAATGAAAATCAATTGTGGAATGCATTAGTGCTGAGCCACATTGAGGTCATTTAAAAAACTCGAAAGATGTCTGATAGGAATATTTAATTACGTTACCAGTAAATAAATCTTACCGCAACATCCTCTTGTTGTGACTCTGACAACTTTGACGGCATAGTGCCTAAGCAGGTCCACTTGCCACCAGGGTGATGCCTCCCGCTGTGTTTCCGTACATCTTTTGCCGTCATGTTCTGTTGTTTTCTCCCCGTCATTACCATTGGCGGCCGCTCCACCTCGTACAGTCGTCGATTGGTTCGCTGGTTTTCGGAAGGCGACATTGGTACCTGGTTGTTGAAACATGCAATTTAATATTTTGTTACCGCGCTTCATGTGTATGTTATATTTGTAGGTAGTTAAGTCCAATCAATTTTCCTTTTTAGTAAAGATAAGTTTTAATAAAAAAATAAATTTTAACGATTATCTTGGCATCTCTTAAAACTAATAAAGTTAAGGCAGGTCATCTGCTTACTTCACAC
>JAABKM020000025.1:5085353-5097620 GCA_016277805.2 Papilio aristodemus | reverse complement strand
TCACGCCTGTATTCCCCGAAGGGGTAGGCAGAGGTGCAACTAGTGCACCCACATTCCGCCATATGTTTTTCCGTCCCATAATGTGATATGGGGCGAGCCTATCGCCATATCAGGTACAAATTCCAAACTCCGGGCTGATATCAAGTTGAAAAAACCCAATATCATTTTTTCCGACTCGGGAATCGAACCCGGGACCCCAGCGTTGCAGCTGTACCGTATACGTAATACGTGATGGCACTAAGCCACCGAGGCAGTAATTAATTTTAATAACAGTTTCAGTTAATTTTGGTAACATGAACATTTAATTATTTTAGTTCCTAAAACTAATGAGTAGAACTATACCATTAATCTCGTTCATTATCCACCAAACTTTCTGGCCGGCAGGTTTATCGCAGGTGGTATTAGAAGCACATAAGCTTCAGTCCGCCTCAAACCAAAATCAGCTTGCCGTGCAAAGAGTCAGTGCAAATCCAACGAACGAGAATTCATTTACCTCATTCAAAATATTCGGTCTCAAACTTTGCGAAAATTTGTGAATATGGTTCTTTATCCCTTCATCTCCCATCATATTTTTCATTATAATATGAAAACTACGATTATATTATACTAATGAGAGGATTAATTTGTAAAATATCTAATTATTTATTATGGTTAGTTAAACTATATATGCCGTTTCAACTCAAATGTCGACGACTATAGTACTTGAGATTGATTTGTCAATCGGTCAACAGAATGTCGCACGACCGACACGGACCACACAAAATGCACTTTTATTGCTCAAGCTCGAAACTATACCCTCGGACTCTTCCTGTCGTAAAAATAAAAAAAAGAAAACATGCAGGCATGACACAAGTGATCAATAAATCAGTCGGGTGGCGATGTTCGAGGACATCTGTACAACACGCCCCTGTCTGAACTTAAAGTTAGAAAAACCATACGTTTACATTTAGTAAAAAAAGTTGTTCGTTCTTACAACATATTTCTTCTCTCTATATTGTTGACATCAGAAACTTTACTGGCAGTTATTTAGTATATTTCAGAAAGTTTTAATATTCCGCTTGATTATTATTGGTTCCACACAGTTAAGGGTACACTATGTATACATACATTAGTCAATAGTTGAAAGTTATAGATTTGTCGGTCTCTTTGTAGCGGACAAAATTTGGAATCAAGCTACGAAAGAAAAACCTTTTGACTATACACTAACGGTCTACTAAAACGGTCATGTATACATATATACATAACTATGTATTACTCAAGAAAAAAATTATATTACCCTTTTTGATGGGGAAAAAGTGCTTATTAATTTTAAATAATTAACCTGAATAAATTCATTTCAGTACATTACTCGACAATCATCAGAAGAATACCGATATTTTCACATTCTTATTAATTAATACATTTTATTTTAATTAATAAAATATTTTGAATATAATATATCCTTATTGAACATAATTTTTAATTTAAAACTGACTGTATTAATTCCAGGGAAATAAGTCGCTTTGTCTTTTATACAATGCATACAATATGTCGCTGCATGTCAAAGCGTATTGAAATTTGACGACAATGACGGCGTACTCGAGGCAATAAAGCCAGAATATACGTCAAAACAGTTTATATGTTTTTAATTTATCTTGATCTTGTAATCGTAATATATAACAATAATCAAATATATTTAAAGTATATTAACTGCTTGTATAAATAAAAGACGTGGTGGCCTAGTTTAGTTCATTATTTGAGTCAAATTATTTATTTGGTTAAATTATATTCTCGTTGTTTAGTACGCGGAAAAAGGACCACAAAATTTTAAATAAAACACTAAACACTTAATTTCACTACCACTACTATATGCAACGCATCTGTAACCCTTCTCGCTGTCGCAGCTGTCTATGGGCAGTGGTCATGCAACACGACGACCTTGTTTACAACTTGAAATTCTCTACATCGCTTTTTACATTACACAAAGCGCCATCTATGTTGACACAAAACATACGTTTTCACTAACATTGTTACATTATATCTCTAACGCCGGTACACTTGTTTAAATTTTGTATACAAATTGAAATGTTAGGAAACTACCCAACTTTAATATTTTTAACATTTTTCTTGTCATATTTAACACACTTGTGGTAAAAAAAATCTTTGTAAACGCAAAAAATTGTATGAAAAAACTCAATGTGCTGTTTTTACCAATTGCTCAATGTTTGGGTTACTTGTGAGATAAATTCCAGATGTCATTTCTGTTTCATTGTAAGATAAAAGGTAAGCTTGAGGTAAAAGCGAAAGTAGGAAATCTGTGCCAAAAACTGATAGAATGAGAACCTATTTTTATCTAACGTGCAGTGGATGAAACGTAAGTGCGTCATTTGTGTGTCAAGTGAAATATTCCGGGCGAATAATACAATTGTCTTTCAAGTTTACGTCCATTCTCCTCTAACGTTAATTTAAAATTCATTTAAATTTACAACTTATTTACAATGAATAACAATAATTGTTTTTTTTTTTAATAAACAAACCCCAACAATTCATTTTATTTTACCATTCAATAATTTAAATTAAACAAAAATATCCATCCAATTCCAATAAACTACTTTCTGTTGTGAATTTTTTTTGGCAATTCAATTTGACAACATTGTAATTGTAAGCACACTTGCTCAGTCAATTGTTCGTTTATTTAACCGATGCAATATACAACAAATTTGCAACAAACGGTATTGTTTGGACGTGTTTTAAGGAAATGTTTTGTTTTTGAAGCTGAAAAGCAGTCCTGCACAAGACCGCTGTTCAAATGTCAGTTGTACGTCCAATCGTTACGCATAGACTAATAGAGATGCTAGAATTCATGGAATATTGAGCCCCCAAGGGCAACCAGTACTTCATAACAATACCATTGTACACGCCGTTTCTCACAATTAAATTAAAGCTAATAAATTAACACTTATACTCATTTTTATGTTCTGTTTAAAATACAAAATAATTGTCCTTATATTAATCTTAAATAAGATACATAGATTATGTTTCGAATTGAATAGCGTACATACTCACGGAAATTTTAAACGTGTATTTTGAAATGGAATTTAAACTAAATTCATTTTGTGTACCGTTTTTATTTTTGTTTATAGTTCGCGAGGATTTCATTTATCGCCTTATGTGTCCCAAGTTTTAACTGTGAGATAACAACATCGGAACTAGAACTATATTATTTTTTATTTTGTACGCCGTTACACTTTTTGTCTGGTACGAATTAAAATGGAAATATGCTTTTGCACAGTACAGTACAGCGATTTCTAGACTTGTTGATTACATTTACGTAAAACGAATATCAGCTTAAAATGTACATACTCGTATGTAATGGTTACGTTTATTCGGCCGTGACACGTCGTTCTCACTTTTTCACTTCAAATACGTCTACGTGCCTGCCGGATTGCTTCAGTTATTGTAATAAAAACGTTTGATAGGTATCTGATCTAATGTAACTTACTCGAGGTTACATTAGGTTAGATAGGACCAAACCAAGTTTAGCTTACATCTTGGCATTTGAGAAACACGAACCCCTTTAATTTTTATATATTTAGTTTTTAAAAGTATTTTAAATACAAAGAAGTGGAATAGAAATTAATTGGACGATAGATGAGATATTTCATGATAAATAAGGAATAATAAAATATGATGAATAATTACAGTTAAGTGCAGTTTTGATTTTTTATTACAAAACAGTGTAATTTAAAAAAAAATTACTCTTTTTTCCTTTACAAAACACTGATTTCGACCAACCATGTTTTCGAGTGTAGGCTAGCTAGCCTCGTAACCAGTTAGTGTCAGTGTCTTCCACAAAATTCTTGACCAAGTTACAATATGGTGCAACGTACAAGCGGATGCGGTATTTATAAAGCGAATACGGCGGTAAGTCGTAAAGTGCAGAGGTCAAAGATGACAACAGCGGTTAAATGTCTATGTAATTTTAAAATACATATAAATAAATTCATTTTTACAAATAGACTCATATTTTTGGTTCAACTCCAAATGTGCCTACCATTTTCAATGTTTCTGGACCAATTACAAAGTGCCGACTCTCACAATCGCTCGGTCACATATACATGATTAGCGATACTCTTCCACGATTAACATAGGCCACAATACAGACCGGTGTCATCGCAAAATTGAGGGCATGCACATCGCCATCTATAGGTTTTTGTGTTTAGAACAATCGAAGACCGTTAGCGCGCCGCATCTCCGACGCATAAGGAATCACTCGACCCCGTCTACCGTTCCTAAGCCACTGGTAACTATAGGAGAATGCTACTTTAAGTTCAGTGTATCCATCGGTAGAAAATCATCATTTAATAATATAAATGTTACCGAATGATCTATGTACTTCTACTACCTAAACCTTAAGTCTTTTATACCTTCAAAGTTTATCCTTGCACGTTGTAAGTTGGTAATTCAAAGTGCAATATATAGACATTTTATTTTATATATTCCAGGGAACTGTTCACAATTAATTTACACTATTCATCGTAATTAGTCATGAATCAGTAGTGTAGCTTAATACAGCACGTATCATTATCTAATGCCGCTATTGAAAGCATCAATTTGCCTAATTAAAGGTGTCTATTGTTGCTCGACATTTATCCTTAACGATCACGTTTTGTTTGTATTAAAGTCAATTAATTCAATGTATGCAATGTTATATCGAGAAAGTATTTATAGACTTAATTTAATTTTTTTAATAAATTTAATTTATTATATATAAGTAAATTTGTTTTCACAGAAATTTTATTCTGTCCAATATAAACATATCGTTTTCTGTTTCGTAACATGTGAAATTGGAAAAGGTTCGTGGAAACGAATTTTTATATTTTGATGGACAAATGTGACAAGCGATCAAAAAGTTATGACGAATCAAAAAAAATGCTCAAATCAAAAGAAAAGCGCTGAAGCTTGGCTCTATTTTAGGCAGAAAGAAATTTTAAGTAAAGTTGGGCTATAGAAAAAAAAAAATATCTAGGAGGAAAATAATATTTCGAGACCTAGAAAACAAAAAATAAAACAAAAAAGATTTTTTGTCCTATTTTTATAAAACAGAAATATTATTTTAATTAATATGTTCAGTAAATATAATTAAACGACTAGCGGTTCGAGTTCCAACAGTTCTCGGTCTGCCTGTTGCCGACCGCTGCTCTACGACTTGTATGTTTATCTGATTATTGTTTACCGCCATCCCAGGATCACAACCATGATAATAATGCTCAAGATGAGACGTACTTAATTTAAATATGTATTTAAAAATAAAACTGCATTTCAATTTGTTTATACACTTAATTCAACTTCATCTGTATTAATAAAATATTTTCCAATTTTTGTAATTAATATTACATTACCCGGAACTTTGATAACAAGCTCACGGCGAATCCAAGTTTTAATTAAAATCTCATTTGCAGTTCAAATCCACTTTAGTTTTTCTTCCTCACTCAAAGTAACATTATGAGAGCGTACTCATTACTTAGGTAATGAATTTATTTTATCTTATTTATTAGCATCAGTGAAATTAAGACGTATTCTTAACGTGGTTTATCGTGTAATAATGCAATTTTATCATGGGACCTTTTCGATGTATTGGTCAGAGTAAAATTTGAAGCAGACTACATTTACGTTTTAAAATCATTTTGTTCGAATACGAATGAATTTGTAGTTAATTTATTTACAAACGTACAAAACCATTACTGCATGTTGTGCTTTTATGAACTGTTCGCTATACAAAGAGATTTTTGATTAATTTCTTTTGAACGCGAAAAAAATTAAATCCATTGTAATATTTCATTTTCAAACTTAATTCACTTGAATTTAAAATTTCTTGGTTGTTTGAGAGATCGAGTCTTTGTCTCTCTAATGTAGACTGATTTAGCGGTGTTGGCTTCTGTGACGCCTTGCTTCCATGCATTTTTTGTGCTATGTTAAAATCAACGATTCTACCGCCCGGCGCAGAGCAGCATCTTATATTTGAGTCATGACATAAAACAATTGACTTTCATGGATTCATTTGGATTATCCAGCCAAGCTAAGCAAATAGATAAATGCCTCCGCCAGCGCCTTTGTTTAAGTCTCGTCAGAGTCCACTTTCTTGGTGATAATGGGATATTAGCACACACGAGTGGCACCCATCGTTTCTGGAGATGTCGATGCCTCTCTCATAGAGATGGCCTAACATTCTTTTTATATCCAGGTCTCTCCATCTTCGAACTCGGCAAGCGAATTATTTTGTGCGAATAAGAAACATCAACTATGGTTTCATGACATACGTGGTGATCTAAGACTAAGAAGCTGGTCATCGTCCAAAAGTAATCCTTCGTCGCGGCGTTTAGTAGGGCAATTAATTTTTAAATTATTAAAAGATTAGTAATGCTCCTTCGATGAAGGCTAGCGGGTGAGCTCGGAGCCGTCACGCATCGTCAGCGAGACAGCGAGTACGTGACTCTATCGACCTGCTTCTGTTAACCATTAGACCAACTTAAAATAAATAACCAATATACGAAAAACATCCTCATATTTACAGTTATTTTGAAATGCTTTGTAACGGTAAAGGTATTAATTATTTCATGTTTACATTTCCGATAGCATTTAGTACCTCAATCGTGGATGAGACCGTTTGATCTTAATGTATATGTATTTTCTGATACGCGAATGCGGACGTATGTTTTCGTATTATTTTTTTTTAGTTTTTAGCATCGAATAGAAAAGTAATTACAGGTACTTGATTACTAATTTCAAGTATCGTAGGAGTAAAGACGACATTTGCTTACACCATAAAATCTGATAATTAAAAAAAACATATCTCACGCCTATATTTCCCGAAGGACTAGGCAGAGGCGCAACTAGTGCATCCACATTTTGCCATATGTTTTTTCGTCCCATAATGTGATAGGGGGCGAGCCTATCGCCATATCGGGCACAAATTCCAAACTCCGGGCTGATATGATGTTGAAAAAACCCATTATAATTTTTCCCGACCCGGGAATCGAACCCGGGACCTCAACGTTGCAGCGGTACCGTACACGTTATACGTAATACCACTGAGCCACTAAACATTGAGCCATTTAAATACTGACGTCTTTGTACCACAACTGTATACAAATGATCATTGAGGTTTTTTATTGATACAGCTACTGGGTTGACATTTAATAATCTTAAATTCATAAACAGACTCCAGAGAAGATTTATATCCACGTCTGTGATTTCCACAATAGGAAGATATAAGCGCTTCCAACAAACAAATTTATTGATTTCTTTGAATAAATTCAGAGCGTATCGAGAAATAAATTTACGAAGCATAAAATGATTTCCAATAATGTACGATTCAATTTATTCCACAATGCAGCTTCAATTCTGATGTAAAGTACGATTTATGGAATTTTATATTTTAGCTATACAAATTTTAAATCGCTTTGATAATTGTATACCTTCCAGGTGACCTATGCATCCAAGATCTGGTATTTTGGAATACTATGTCGATTGTGTGGATTTCATACTAACTCAGAAACACAAAGATAGAGGGAATAATTGCTTATTGCCTACGGTTAGAATATGTTATGAGTCAAGTCGCCAAGTAGATTATTTTGTGAATTCGTCGATTTTTTTTTAAAAAAGAACGATGTGGACTTCTGCTCATAGTAAAGCATTTCTGAATTTCAAGTGATCAGTTGCTGCAGTTCACCTACAGTTCTATCTTTTTTTTTCAATTAATAAAATACTATTTGTCCGCCAGTTTGTTTTGAATTTATTTACATTTTTTCCTGCTTGACTTCTGCCGTTTGCCTATGAAATTGAGTTTTAAAACCTAAGACGAGCAATTGTTCTAAACCAAGGCTCGACTCGTGGAATAAATGTTAATGTGTTATCGTTACGTCAGTAACAAAGTCTGTATTTCGAAAGAGACACAAGCACGTAATCGGTTCGAAATTGGCCGTCGTTGGCACTACAGATAAGTGCTTGATACATTGTGAAATCTTATTATATCTACTACTTATTTCAAATTACTAGCAGTGTTTACTTTTAACGTATTGCTATTAAAATCAGTACATAGATGTAAAATCCAAATAAAAACAATCGACGATTACAAATGTTACCCGCACAAACAACAAACTTCAATCTATTGCCAATTATAGTTAAAAATGTTAGCAATAAACCACAGTAGGCTGTTACATGGTGTTACATGGTTCAAGAACGGACGGTCGATGAAGTCAAAAAGTTCTTTAAGAGCGGTCATCAACAACAAGTCGACGCAGCGCAGTCCTTCTATCATATTATGATGGCACGACGATCTGATCAAAACGATGTATACCAATGGATAAGGACGACAATGCAGGTGTTGATTGAGAGATTGTGCAGCTGAGGACATCTATCGGCTTAGGTGATGATTATCACTGAGTAATTCTCAATCAAATTAATATTTAATTAGTATTAATACTGACCAGGTGAGGTGGTAAAGGATTGTATTATTTGCAATTACAGTATTAATTAATATTAGCCACAAGTTTAATTAATCGACGCTTATCCATTATTAGACGGGGTAGGGTTTTCAAATTAAAATATACTATTTTGAACGCAATAAACGTTTTAAAAGGCGAGTAATTATTTGTAACTAAAATATAATTATAGTAAATTTCAAATATATAATTAACTGTTTTTGATTAACAACATGAGAATTTGGTTATTAGAGTTTTAAACAAATTTAAAACGGTTCGTTGTCATAAAAAAAATCCTTATAAAATAAGCTCAGTAGTGTATTCCTGCATAATCGCGCGATTCAAGCTTTGGTTATATTTCCCAACGTCCGACTGAATAATTCGAGCAAAATGCCAAGCTGTCCTTCACTTCCAAATGCCGCAAACAGGGCTTGCCTAGAACCACATTTCAACACACAAATTGCCCACGATGTTTTGGGCAACGCAGGTAGTGAATACTGAATGTATTTTTCAAAAGTTTTCAAATTTCTCCATCTTATAAAAGTAAGCGACACACTCAATTTGAAGTGATAATTCCGTGATCTAGTTAAAATTTTTAAGGCTCTTTACGGTGCTATTTTCCTTCAGTATGGTGACTTAAAAAAAATATAAATTGTAGAGATTTGTGGAACATCCTTGAGTTTTCTCTCTTATATGCTTTCTTTGTAGAATATTACTTTAAGAAAGTCGCGTCTCTAATTACTATAGAAAGTTTAGTATAAATTTGAACGACTAGATGAAGTGTTTATAATGTAACAAGAAATTCAGTACACATAAATGTAATTATTTATTTGTCTATATGATACAATTTTTTTTAAATAGAAGGTAACAGTCCAATAATTTCCATTATTTTAGTAACATGTAATGAAATAATATTTATTAAAATTATACTTCCCCTTAAAATTATTTCGGCGAAACGCGCTCAGGTCATTGATGTTTACAGCACATTAATTTAGAAGACCTGACAGGCGCTCGCTCATATTTGACAGGGACATTGAATGTGTATTGGAAAGGAAAATCAAAATTAATTTCGTTGTTCTATAATAACGTAATTAATTTTAGCTACTGGTGACTATTCGCCAGTAATTATAAGTGAAACAGTACGGAACATAGAATATCCATGTCTTCATTATAAACGCACTAAGTTCCTATTTTTATTTTTATTCTATTACATAGAATTTTCGACCTGCTATCCCAATCAGATTTATGGGCAATATAGTGTAACTCTACGTTGCCACCAAATACGGTCATTTCGTATCCACAATCCACCTTTCTCTTCTTGCATTCGTACTTGACAGTTTATTTTATTATCTGTATGTTAAAAAAACGGTAATTGAGGTAGCTAAGAAATGTTCTTGTATTTATTATTTTTGCACTATTTTGGTTATGTATTATGTCATTTACCAACACGACGAAATATTTTCCGGATTTTTCGTTTAAGTTGGACAATCCTCACAGATATTGCATTAATTGTTATAGTAATTAATGATAAAATGTACGCAGCCAATAAAAAATATTAAGTGCTGATAACATCTGGTAAAACACTAACAAATAAATAAAACAAATGAAGGAGAAAGGTCATATGAAAAGCCGCCAACGCGTGCGGAAAAATTTCAATAATCTTATCCACATGTACGACAGGCATAATATGGACTATCCATTATAAATGAATATTATACATACATTTTCTTACATGAAAGGATTTTATAGTAGGTTATCAGCTCTACCAAAATCGTTTCTTTAAAAATTAATTCATGCAACAGCCGATGTCGCGATAAAATCGCAAATCTATTTTTGTTAATTCTTTGCATAATCTTATCTTAACGATTACTTTCTATTGTAAAGCATAATGTCCAAATAACACGCATACATAAAACATCGGAAGTGGAATTGCATTGGCGTCGTCGTTGCGATACATATCATGTTAGTGATACGCAATCGCTAAAGTGCGTGACATAAGTGCGCTTTCTTTAACCGTGTTCCATGCGCAACAGTCGACACGCGTCTGATATTACAGTATCGTATAATCATTAGCATGCGCAATGGCTCTCCCAATCGTAACAATTAAAGATTGATATCGTGAAAACGCAATTCGTTTTTAATCGATTTAAAACACTTAAATGCAGTGCACATCCTTGCTGCAAACCAAAAGGTTACAAACATACAGAATGTAACATAGCTAGTATTTTTTTTTTTCATTTCCGTCAAGTAGTAGCGTGAATATTCCCACCACACAGTTTGAAAAAAGACGTTGCAGTAAAGTATTTGGACTATAAAGATTTACCTACAAGCCGAAACAAATAGACGAACCAAGCCCTAGCTAAGCCAAAATAAGTTTTCACTGACATTCGAATCACGATTTTAATGAATGCTAGAATACTGTCTGTTTATGTGAATATCGTGCTAAGAAGCACTTGCTTTGGTTAAACTCATCGTCGTTCCTAATGTTTGCAAATTATTTAAAGCTATTTTTTTCCCAAGCGATTAAAGTCCATTTAAGTAGTTTTCAAAGTATAATATAATAAAAATATAGTAAGTAATTATTGTTTAGGCTTAAGAATAAAATACTTTCAAATTTCTATCCTTAAGTGTAACTGAATTATTAAAACTTTCGCTTGTCCTGTGTTTTGTAAATTGAATAACAAGTTATATTTAAGCGGCATATGAGAGATTAATTAACGATAAGGAAATTCTTACAGGCGAACGGCATTGCGGGCATCCGGCAGTGCCACCTAACGCGAGGGTAACACTTCCGAGTGACGCTGCTATCACACCAGGCACTGTGGCTACTTATGAATGTGACGAGGGATACGAGCTATTCGGAGCGCACCAGAGGGAGTGCACATTAAGAGGCGATTGGACAGCTGAGCCGCCATTTTGCGGTAAGCTTCAAAATTATTTAAGAATTATTTTGATATTACAATTTTTTACATTTTCTTCAGTTTGTATCAATCCACGCTCGACGCAGGACTCTCCATATAGTTTCCACAGTGTGCGGTCCTCCACTTTACGTATCCAGCGACTTCCGGCTGTTCTAACCAAATTATCGATCTATTGAACGGAAGGCACTCCATACCTCGACACTCCTCCCCATCCATGGCCTACGTTTCAAGATTCCAAGGACCAAGATAATAGGCTTATAATAAAAAAAAAACAAAACAATTAATTAATTTTCATTAAATCTTAAATAAGATTAAGGTTAAAAACGACACAGATTTATTTAGAGATGTTTCCAAAATAAATAAAATTTCCGCAAAAAAAATACAACTTAACCTAATATTATTAAGGAGTCATTAATTAATAAATAATTATAGTTTTATGATTAAACAACAATAGTGATATCAAATATTTGTTATTTTTATGTACGTTAAGAAAAATAAACCCAATATAAATTATAAATAAATGGTAAACATGCGAAAATTTCATATAATTTTGGGATCACTCTCTGAATAATTATAGAAGATTCGCGTTGTTAATATCATTTCATTTGGATTGGCATCTGTTAACGAAAGTATTTAATACAATAATGATTAATTTGAACCAAAAATTAATTTGATTATGTTTATTTTGCTCAATAACTTGTTTATGTTTATTTTGCTCAATAACTTGTTTATGTTTATTTTGCTCAATAAATTGTTATTTTTTAAGATGTCTGGGTTGCGTTTTATATAATAAATTTGTTTTCGTGCGTTTACCCCCATTGTCATATTGCACGCCCGATTGGGTAACTGTAACCTTATGTATAAACAGTCTGCAATAAATGAAT
>JAABKM020000025.1:5069546-5085253 GCA_016277805.2 Papilio aristodemus | reverse complement strand
ATGCTGCCAATATTTGCATTTTGAAATACATATGGTATAAAGTCACTCAGTAAAAAGAGAAAGTGTTTGCAATGCCAGTCAAACAGTTGTAATAATATTTTTAAGATGGAAAACTAGAATTCTCTCAGTGTACAAAAGACGTATTGTTTCAATGCATCAAAGCATAGGCGAAAAAAAGGACACGGATCAGTTACAACACGTGTGTACCAGTCTCAACTTGCGGAAATCGTGACAAATTGCCGGCAAATGCCTTCTAAGAAGAGCATTGTTTGTGATAAAAAAAAAACCTAAGTCTAGCCACGTGTGACTAAGATGGAAGACATTCTGTATTCTATAATAATTATAATATTAAATTTATTCAACTTCCGTAATAAAAGTATATTTATCCGCAGTTTTCGTGATACAAGTGTCAAAACGGTAGAGTTGTATCGAATTAGAATCTCGCGTCGACCAGTTATTTTGAATGTTTCGATATGAGCTCAAAAAAAAAACTCTATCTCTACCTAATGGGACACGGATACACACATTCAAAAGTGGCTGCCCTAGCTTACTCTATTTCTGCCTACCCCTTTTTGGTCTGCTTGCACGGGATTGAGTATATACATACCAATTGTTTATTTTCCGCTTCGTATTTTCTTTTAATGAAAACTAATACTGTATTGAATAGTAGTATAAAATAAAACCTTTGTTACTTGCCTTTAATGGCTCCCTTATTGACTTACAATGTGAACGCTAAAACTGAGCGTAACTGCATCCCGTAATTAGTTAGCGAAGCGACTCCAATTTCCTGTGCCGGGAACGCATTTACTTGTAACTTTGTACGTCTCCATAAATTCATTTGTTCTCTCTGATTAAATATTCCCTTGTCTTTTATTTCCTTTATAAAAATAAAATACTTTACATATAAGTTTTTTTAATTAATAATGCATTGTCATATTAAAGACTATATCTTACATGTATATAAATATATAAATACGTGTGTAAACACATGGCAGTATCTTCATTAGTTACAACAGCACAGTCCTAAGACATTCTCAAAGATGTAACTTCTAAACTGTATTTATACTCTATGCTTCTATATTAAATTGATATTTTATACAAAGATTAAAAAAAGATTAATGCAAAATTTTTGACATGTAACTTAAAATAACAAATATTCAATAACCTCACTTCACAAACATCGACGTTTATTATTTTTGTAGGACCGTGTATACATAACAAATGATTTATTGTAAAAACAGCAGTAACAGAGCTGTCGGATGTCTAAAATATTTATAATAACTATTGCAACCGATATTTATCAAAGCTTCAACCGTAAGGATATATGCTCACCGATACAGGTACACATATCAATTATAATTTTCATTAACCTAGAAAATGTCAAGGCAAGTAGGCAGTTTGCGACTCAGGTAAATACATACCTTTATCACTTGTGTATTTTTGTTTAGCAACTGCATTGGTTGTTATAATAAAACCTAAATCAACTTGTAATCTAAAAGTAAAAAGAAGTAGTTACACCTCTGCCTGCCTCTTTGGGAATACACGCGTGAGATATATTTTTTTTATTTTAACGTTTATAATTGAATATAGTTTTTTATACTAATTAAAGCCATAGAGCAGTGATTTCCACATGCTCCGACTCCCACGAAATTTCCAACTTGAACCAAACTCTTGGCTGTTATATAAAAATTGAATACGCTCGCAGAGCTGCTGTTGACTCAAGAGATGTCCTATGTTCTAGGTTTCACGACAAAGTTTGCAACAGCGAATATTTAACTCGTAATTTCCACGTGATTGAATTATTTTTTACCTTAATGATCACAGACAATATGCACATTCCTACATTCAAAACAACTCTGAAGTTACATAACAATGTTTTTGGCCAAAACAACAAGCAGCCGTGACATAAAGTTAACATGTACTATAGATCTAGAGTAAATCTGCATTACACAAACAAACGCAAAGAGAAATGTAATGCAAAATTCTAGTACGTTCAATACAAACATAATTGACATAAATGAGCGACACTGTACCAAACGGTACCGCGGACATGTATGGAATTAATGTTGTCATTCGCCTGGTTTCACACAGACGTCGGTGTATTTTTGGTCTTTAAACAAAAGTCGGTCAAGCGGACTCCAAGTAACACATTTGCATATAATAAGTATTGTACGTTCATTGTGTTGACGACGACTTCGTAGCAAAGCACTGTATTTCTTTTATTCTACGGATACTGGGTTCGGTTTAAGAAAGAAAATATTTTGAAAAACTTCGATATTTGTTTGATTTCGAGTTACTAAAATCCTTATAACCTTTTTTGGACTGAAATAATTAAGAGTTCATATTTTATTTGATTGAACGTAGTAAACACGGAAACTATCAATAGAGTTTTAAAAAATATTTTTGCATTTCCGATTAAATTATAACCTTACGCTTTAGGATTCTTAATATTAAATATGAATTTTAAAATAAAAAATGCTTATGAATCTGTCAAAATAATACCCAAACGAACACAATATATGAAATAATAAAATGATAAAAAGGATAAAGCACCTTATGTCATTATTCATTCACAAAACAACGCTATGAGAACCTACGCAAACAGGTCATCGCGTTACCTTTTTAATTCAAATGCACAAAATGCAAAACGACATGAGTGTCAATTGTTATTTAAAAATAATTCTAATGTTCATCAGAATTCTTCTGTGACAAGCTTATTTATGGTCTATTTTGTATTTTTTGAACATTAAACTGAGCAAATTAAATAAAATGTTTTTACTTTGCTAAAATTAACGCGAAAAAGGGCTAAGACCTCCCGACAATCAGCAAAATAATAGCCAAATTAGGCATCAGGAGTCAGTAACATAAAAATATAACTGCTTAGATATGTAATGAAGTCATCGGCGACGAATCGTTCTGTGTCTTGTTCCACATATGTTTATACTGACATTGGTTCATATCGCTTCACAAAGCTGTACATAACTACTTTAACAGATGAAATGATGCAATGTTATTAATATACCAGCTATGAAAGCGTATAATTTGCCTTGGTGGCGTAGTTGTGTCACGTATACGGTATGGCCACCACGCTGGAGTATCGGGTTCCAATCCTGGGTCGGGCAAAAGTGATATTTAGGTTTTTTCTACTCAATATCAGCCCGCAATTTGGAATTTGTACCCGATATAGCGATAGACTATCACATCATAGGAAGCAAAAACATACGGCGAATGTGGGTGCTTACCCTTTTGGAGAATACAGGTGGGAAGTATGTTTTTGTTTTTGAAAGCGTTTTATAAAATCTGAATATTACACGAAAGTAATTATTTTCAATTAATTTTATTAATATACACCATAGTTTAATGCAGAGTGACCGCTGAAAGCTTGTCAGTTGTTATACAAATTCGTTTAAGTCTGTGACATAATCCAGTATAAACAGAGACGCGTTTCTATCGAGTTCCGAGTGAAATGCATGTCAAACGATTATTGACATCCGAATCTGCAATTATAATCAAGGTAATGCACAAAACCATATTCTATATTGAATGAGTCAGGTTAAAAGCGCTTTTATAATTTAAAGTACATTGTGATATGTAGTTTTTTTTTAATTTATTTATTGTTACACCATTAATTGAGTAAAAGTATACTTTAATTGTAGGTTATTAATTAAGCCCAAATAAGACTATTTTTAACCTTCAACACAGACCATTAAATAATGTAAGGTGTCGGTACCACAACTCAAATATCAAGAATTTTCATTTGGTACGGTACTGGCACACTACTCTCGCTTCTTTTACACACATCTGCGCGTACATGCTCGACTTTTATATGTATGTACTCTTAATATTGACTTCTCTTATAAAATTCACCAATGATAATTTTCTATCTTTCTTTTTTACACATACTTAGTGTGTTTCTTTTGACTTGATAGTCAGAGTATATCTTAATTTAAGGTGTAAATGACGCTCCGTCATATAATAATTGCATACACAGGTTCAAAAATAATCTCCGAAATTATGTAAAGAATTGAACTACTACTATTTTTAAATAATAATTCTCCTGTTCATACATCTTAATAGACATCACAGGAGCTGCAACCAGCCTACATGTTCTTATGTAATATAATAAAAACAGTAAATACACCATTAATTATTCGAGTACAATTTCAAGTTCAGGTTGAATAAACAAAGAGCTTTTATACGTAAGTTGTAGTAATCAGTGCGACTGCGCTAGGAATAAAGATTTAAAAGCGTAGGCGAAGCCGAAGCTCATCACTTTGTGTTGCCATTCTTAATTGATGTCGTTATCTGACTGTCAGTGCCTTTTAATTTAGTCCTCAATTAGGAATGTTGCAGTAACTTAAAGCTTTTGTTTGTAAATACCTCGTTATTGGCTTATATTGTATTTTCTTTTTAAACAAAGATAAGTTAACGATCAAACACCGGAATTACGTTTTAAAAAAGACAAATAAAAACTTAGTCAGATGATATTTGACATTATACAATCTTCGCACACCTTTATCGATTATTTTACATCTGCCTACGCGTAACTTACCGGTACTATGTGTTATGTCGCCTTCCTTTAATATATCATTAATATACTCGACATAACTATCTTCCACTATGTCGACAATACGTTTCCGTATTATCATTATTACATACAATCGACACTTAACTTATATTCTGTTGTTTTTAGTTTCTTGTTTTTTTTTTACTTAGTAAAATAATTCTTATTGATTTTCCTAATATTCTTAAGAAAACTAGTACACACGTAAAATTATGAAAGGTATTTATTATTATTCTCAATTCCTTTTCAGTTGGTATTTTTTTTGGATTTCCTTAGATGTTTCTAATGCATCTATAACAGGTTATATTATAATAATCATTTATAAAAAAAAGAATTCATTTCCAGATAACTTGAATGAATTTAAAATTGGAATATTCTCTAAAGGTTAAGACGTCCGCAGTTATAAATAACCGGCATAGATTGTAAGGCCTCGATAAACTTCCGTCTAATAGAGTTCTCAAATAGAAAAAAAATTAAGCTCGTGCACTACACTCAATCTCCTTAAAGTTTGTTCCGTCGTACTATCTTATTTCTAAATAAAAATACTGAGTTAGGGTAATAATAGTAAATGTTGGAATAATGGTCGAGTGCATACTAAACTTATAATTTATGATTTCCTCTTGAGTCAATTATATAAATTTATCAAATTGTTGATTTTTAATCCAGTTGAAGTTAGGTCAGGCCAGCAAAAAAAATGAAGTCATCAATTTAGACCTAGTGGTTGTCAAAAAAAGACGATATACGGACAGGTCTTGTAATACTGATACACGTATGCATATATATAGTGTGGGAGTAATCGTTATTTTTTTAAACGAAGAGTTTGTTTATTTCAAAAATAAGAAGATATCGATATCTATGTATGGATGTAAAAAAAACAAATAGGTGTGCCAGGATCGCGTCAAATGAAAATCCTAATATTCTGTATTATTAATGTATTGGATTAAATGTTATTATACATGAGAATATTGAAAAACATAAGGTTGTTAAAAAACATATCGACAATAACCTTACACTAGTTTCACAAAGTTTTTGTTACACAAATTTCTGTCAATTTCATAGATTCTATTGTACACTTACGACATAGTTACAACATGTTTGCGTCACAGTGGCGAGATCACTGCGATAGAAACGACTGGAGGTTCTTGCGAATACAGCCAGCAGGTATGGAAACTTTTCTTAAAATAGAACTAACTTTAGAAATCGATGTCATATCAAATATTGAATCTAAACTTTTTATTATATTACAAGGGTGCAAACGACTAAGTGGTACACTTAATGTTTCCGCTAATACACGTGCAACTGAAAGAGTTGCAGATGCGTTGCTTACCTTTAATGGGCAGAGGAAAGGTACAGGTTAAAAAGGATAATTCCTTTTCCTATTGATTATCTTGGCTGTCACATCCTCCTAACCTTTTATCCTTTCCTTATTAGAAAAAAGTGGAAAGGAGAAGAGGACTAGAATTAGACCTCCGGCACCTCACTTATCAGGCGAAATTTTGCTTCGCACCTGTTTTCACGGGCGTGAAGTATATAATTTTTCTGCGTTACGATCTAAGAGAAATCATAGATCGCGATATCTCACCGGTCGAGTCGCCCCATTTGTGCAACTGATGTTGTTGCGTTCTCTACCACTGTCTATGTATTTAGACACAGTTTTTTTTATTTTTTCTATAGGTTGCTTGTCGTAAAAAACCAAATACCCTTTAAAAAAAAAAACTAATTCTTAAATCCCCATCTTAGCCTTCGCTATTATTGGATAATAAATCAGTTATAAAAATGCAAAATCTTTCTGGTACTTATAATATTTAAGTAGCAATATTATTTCTAAAAAAATAGATAGCATTAATTTTCTATGAAAGTTAACTCAATGGACTCTAATCGATATTAAATATTGAAGTACTATCTATTTCTTCGAAAGTCGTTCTCGCTAAGTACTTGCTTGTTTTTGCTTGTAGTAATGTACCGTCTATTTATTTCAGCCAAAATATTGTAAGATAACATTGCAGGGTGAAGTACAGTCCGCAGACTAATCGAAACTTATTCAGAGCAAGACGTCGCTTATCTGATGCTCAAATTAAAAGAATCATCTATATATCTATATATATCTACGAATAACGGAAACGATTTTCATGATGAGATTACTTTATTAAAATTGAAAAAGAAACTTCCGCGATAACAATGTGTTTGACTCAGTTATTAATGAAATCGTTAATTCGATATTTAACCGCTTTTGTTAAATTCGAGCTTTAAACAAAAATACAAGTGTGACATAGATTTCTTACGAAACCGCAAGTAAATCTGAATATTCAATACTCCGACAGCATCGAATGGAACCTTGTTATAATTATCATGTTTCCTTGCAACTATATATTTCAAGATTGAGCGATCAATGGAGATAAAACATTCCATTCATTCGACGTAAAATTTATTAAGTGAATAGTAAGTAGTATACTTTCATGTAATAACGCCGTTAATGAGAAGTGTGATGCTTAGAAACATTGAAACATTGAAATTCAAGTCAATTTTAATTCTGTGTACTCGGATACGTACTTGTCGACCATAAAATGTAGTTTCCCTCGGTCCGCTTGTGACGGCGTTTTTCTGCATATGCCCAACCTTGACAATTGTTAGTAAAAACTAACCACCCGTGCAATAAACCAGGTACGATGGGGCAGCGTGTCTAAACCAATAATTTGTGCCTCAATAATACATTTGTTACAGTGCTGGCCTAAATAAAAATTATAGAAACATTCTTCATCATTATTTAAAATATCGGTAGTTCAACCATTCCAAATAAGCTTGAAAAGGCTTGTGTTAGTTCCTGACAGTAGTATAATGTAGGATTTGATCTCACCACCTTGTTGTACATATTTCGCAGTCCATAACTTTAACACAGGCTGTTTATTGGCGCTAAAAATTGATTATATTTAAAAAAAAGTCATATTTTTTATAGATTTCTATAAATATTAAAAATATGTATTAAAATACAACTCGTTGAAGTCTTTTGTTCTTATTCTAATCATATTATAATCATAATTCTTACGAAAGTAATTAACTTTTAAAACTGTAAAAAGAAGGTGTTTTGAGAATACATTAACGTATCAACCGTATTAATAATATATATACATACATAATATATATGAAATATATAGAATACGTATTATGAATATGACTCGACATTATCTCGAGGTCTTCCTGGAAATATAATTTGCAATTATAGTATTGATATAATTTCAGTTTTACGTGTAATTTCTTAGGTATTTTATTAATCAACCCAGTTTATTATGATTTCTATTATATAAAAATATTAACAATATATATAAAACGGGAAATACAGTTCGTAAGAACGTTATTTTGTGTGGAGGGTTTAGCAGTATTTCGGCTGGGGTTACATTCGCTCGCACACTGTGTCCGATGCATGCTTTGCAAAACGGATAACATTATGACCTTCACTCACTAGCCACGGTCGCCGAGTGAACACACGCTCGAGTCTACGTAACAAACTTTTGATACTCACCTTACATACATTTTTAAATATTATAACTTGATATAACAACTTTTATTTACTTATTTTGTATTATTTTACTGTTTCTGCCTTGTTTTATATTGTTTCTTTTTATTTTTACTTATATTAAATAAACTACAAGATAATCTTAAATATAGTTGTATAATAAAAAATTTTGTTGTAATTCAATATAAATACATATATTATATGTTATAACATATTATAATAACCGAGAATGTTTGTTAATTTTATTGCTTGTCGATTAAAATACATTTAGATATCAATAGCCGATGAGAAGCAACGAATCTACAGATCAATTGGCAACGGCCTGTCTAACAGTATATACTGATACTTTATAACGGTGGGAACGGTGGGCAACAGTTTAGCACGGGCAACACCTGTACCGGCCGCTCGCCAGCGCGGGAAAAGTTCTCTAACCTTGAATGAAGCTTGTCTGGTATTTAGTTAATATTTTGGTAGACAAGGTCTACTAAATTAACCATTTCTATAAAACTTACGAGAACAGTATAAATAGAAATATCTTTATGATGTAATTAAACAATTAATTTGTTTTATTTCAATATATTACAGAATATTTAATATAGTAATATTAAATCTTCTGAAATATGTTGATATTAAAATTATTTAATCTAATCCAATATTATAAAGATGAAATATTTGTTTAATTTGTATGCTCCAAATATTTATTTTTATAATTTAAGGCTTTAAAATTTATTTAAAATTTGTATTAATCTTTCCTGGAGGAGCATAAACACACTTCGTGTGATTAGATATTAAAAACCAAAAAGAGGTAAATCAATCACACCAATTATAAGGTAACTTGATAATCAACGGTACAAATAAGTACGTACTAATAGTGTAGACTTTCTACCATGACGTCAATGTTTGAGCTGTTGTAACCTCATTCTTCGATAAAGGCCTTTCACATCTACATTTGAATTCTTGAAGGTCACTGTGATTACATTTGCGAACGTATTACAACTTAAACGAACAAAATAAAATCCTTTCTGAACTTTTGTAATAGCGAATGTATAAGGTTTTAGTACGGAAGCTGTTTATTTTGCTTAACTTAACTATTTACATTAAAATTATTTTTAAATATTTAATTTACTCGCCTTCCAATTATTCTATAATTTTAAGTTCTTTTAAGGCACCAATAGGCTTACTGAAAGTGAAAAAAACTTTCCTGCAAGTAAATAAAATACGAAATTAAGTATAATTAAAATGAGTTTGAATTAAAACCATATAAAATCCTGTTCCCCGGATAAATTGAAGTAGATTAGGTTAGCTTGTGGGCTCTCTGATTGCGAATGTCTTACGATGAAACTGTAAAAGTTACTTAGGGTTAACAGAATGGCTATAATTTTTAGAAAAAATTTACTGGTACTGCAGGGTAGATTACAAATCGAATAACACCCCACTCCACAAATTTTAAGCTCCAAGTGTTATTTAGCATCATGCTACGATTTTAAAAGACTAACAACAAACTGAGCTGCGGGTAAAGCTGCAGGGCATAGCTAGTAGTTTTATGAAATAAATAAAACATCTAATATATATTTTTTTTTACATATTGAACTTAGTAACTTTGATAACAATCTTCTCCATTGAATGCAATGTTTCAGTAACAAAAACTTAAGTGATATTTAAAGCAGTCACTTGTTAGTATAAAATTATTTTATCCTTGTATTAAACTCATATATATAAACAAACGACTGGTTGTCTTAAGGTCAGAATAACATTTTAGTCACCCGACCATATAAATGCCGTGAACCAGAAGTTATTAATCAATATATCGCTCTCGGCTCTGAAACAATACCAGACATGTGTGAAATACCTTACAATATTCTGTGTTCAATACACATCGCACTCCATTGTCTATTCCACGTCTTTAATATAAATTTCTCGTTCCTCTGCTTTTATAAATAAAAGCATTGTTTTCTACGTTCGAATTATTCAATAAATATATTAAAACAGGAAAAACATCGACATTTTGTACCATTCTATATTGAATTGAATGAAAAAAAATGTATTGTTTACTTAAGCAAACCACCTAATTTGTTTACCAACTACCAATTTAGACCAATGCAAGCAAGTGTTAAAAACATTGTTAGACCTCATGTAAAGTGAAACAAATATAATTGATAGCGTTGCTCACGTTTTGAAGTGAGAGTTCTTCTTTTATTGCAAAGTTTAAATGTAGCAAGATACAGACATAAAAGTAGGTACACAAACTTGTTTCAGGAATTGGTCACAGGCTTGTTTCGTAGATATAACATTAATAATCAGACGCATTGAAAACATTCTCGTATTAGCATTTTAAATTTACCTATTATTTCAATGACGCACACATCTAGGATTAAAAATTAATGGACAATGGGTACATTCGTAGTTCTACTTGGGTAATTTATAAAACAACTATGTAATAAATTTTAAAATAAAATTTGAAAAACAAGATGCATCGACAACCCTATTTCAAACTACATCTTAACGTTTTAAGGCTTCACTTACATCAGTATCTATTCACATCTATTCGAGACGCTGCGACATAGAGAAAATTGATCATTGAGAAACGAGAGGCTTTTCGCTCGAGGCAAGACAGACCACGTGAACTTTCTCTCCGGCGCCTACGCCGACTTGTTTCTTAGCCAATGATATAGACAGCGAGACAGCGAGGTTTCCCATGAATCTGAATCCACAATGAAGTGAAAATTAACTCTATTCGACCTTATCAAAGAGAAAATAACACAGATTTTTCTCAGTGACGTTAATTTTTTACAAACATAAATTGGATTCAACACAATTAAGGTTGTGGAGACAAACTTGAAGTGGCACCCAGGGTCTTGGATTCGATTCCCAACTGGTGCATAACAACATTTATTTGATTTTACAAATTAAATTAATATTAAGTATTCATAGTATTTGTTTCTGGTACCTTCCCGCTGTGTCATATGTTCCAACGCTAAGAGTATATTGCATGTAATAAACAATAATGATATCTTATGTATCTTCAATAATAATGATTTATAAACATGTCAATCAGATACTGAAATCATATTGAACTCAAATATACTATCATATTAAGAGCATGAGTTTGTTATTTTTAGCCTGTAAAAGCTCGCCAGAAAAAATACATTTAAAACGTCACCTACTTATGTTATATTATAGTTATTACTTACACAAAAAATTGAAAATATCTACATTTTTATAAAAAGAAATTTGAAATTATATTTTACGATTTATTAATTAAAACGTACCCGTAAACTGTCCTCTTGCACTTCAATTAATTAACTGTCTGTTTTCAGAGAACTCGTCGTTGCTTTTCAAAGAGAACTTCGACAATAATTTTTGATACGTAATGTATTAAATGTTACGGTCAATGCTAAAAATTCGGTCAATGCTAGCGCGACCAGTATTATAAGAAAATTATTTGATTATTATTTATTATAAGTCCTACGTGATCGGCGACAGTATAACAATATATGTATGTGTTGGCGGGTTATTGCCGCGAATTGTAAACAGGAATATTGGGGTTTAAGTTTAATATAAATGGGAAGACTAAATTTTGCTTTTCTTTATTTTTAAATTAGTTAAAATATTTTAGTCATATTGAGTAAGATCTCACTTGTTTTTAAGGATTAAATCCGTCTTTTAATTGAACTTTTTATTAATTCATATCGATATCGACTGCTATCCTTTCTGTTTTTACAATCTTCGCAGAAAGAAAAAAAATCCTAAGTCGACCCTGAATAAATCCTAAATGCATGTCTTTCGAATCACGAAACATTACCGTTTTCATGTCAAATAAATTTTTACTATTTACATTAATCATAAGTCTTTGAATGGAGATAAATTTTGCATTAGCAATTTAATTTGGATAGGCATTGCGTTCATCGCATCAATTTCCACTAAAATTGTTGTGAGCTTTGCCGCGAATGCATAGAAAGCGTTGCGTGAAATTGAGTTACGTCATCTGTAACTGTTATTCTCGGAAGTTAAATGCTCGAGTGAGGGACACTAATTAACAAATTCTTTTACGAACACTATGCACGAATGGTACTCGTACAATTGTTAGAACACATAGAGTTTGTACAGCGGACTAGCACGTTGTAGTATGTAAATTTAAATTTTGTTGTCAATTTTCTGATACACGAACTGAGTACAATGCTTATAAGGTACACCAACAATAAATATTATTCTCGCCTATTTGTAGGTTAATGGGGATGTGGTGGGGACGATAGTTGCACACTCTCTATCTGGACCCCAAACGAAAAGTTGCTTTGCTAATTCGTATGTTTCTTATTAGTGGATATTATAGTGTATAGTAGTTTAAGAACTAATAGTAATTACCAAGGAGGTCTATTGCTATGTTTAAACTACTCAAGGTCAAATATAGACCACGACAGACTTTCTGGATACATAATCGTAACTGGTATGGTGAAGATCAGATGTTTGCATCTTGCGCCGCGATCCGATTCTCGCAATCGCTCTAATAATTTCAGGTGCAGTGTTCGTTTGATTCTTAATGGGGAAAGTAGGTGTGATGTAATGCTTAATTATTTTAATTTGACCACTGCACTGTTAATAATATCATAAAATTACAAAAAAATACTTGTTGTTATCATTTATGATCAGTCCAATTACTGTCTTCTATATCGCATCGCGATATTTACTGATATTTTAAATAGTATGTGAGTATTAAATATTATAAAAATTTAAAAAAAATACAAAATCTAATGCATACAATCGATTTTTATTAAATAAATTGTTATGCTAAATATATTATCGTGTATGAAAATAATTATATTTTATTAAATGTTCTACCTTTAAGTAAAATTAAGAACTTATTTTGCATAATAGTGTACAATGCACTAACTAGCTTTACACAATTACTTCGCGTAATGTTCAAAAACTGCTGGAAAGTGTCTTCATGTGATTTCTGTTACCTTCCGTTATTGTTTACATGAATAAGTGAGGTCTTAGCAGACAGTCGACAACTCGCGAGGTATTTAGCGGCACGCCTCGCCGGTTCGTTTGCCGGCAGAAGACCGGCCGTATATCGATCAGTGGACCATGCCGCCCGGTTCGCGCCGTGCTAACTGACCACACTTTGTCACTACACTATGGTTATCATAACAACTTTGACATGCGTATTAGAAATTACAACAAACTTGAGTATGTAATTTTAATAATAAAGTATATTTCCATACCCCACAACCAGCACTTTTATCAATTAATAATTTCGACGCCAAATTATACAGATTATGTAAAGAATTTTTTCTGCCGTTCCCACAGTGTTATCCCAAATTTTTTGATACCCAGCGGTCTGTGAGAATAGTTATGATAAAAAGTTCATTGGACAACCCTAGGTGTGCACTTACGCGTGGCACAAGTGAAAGCAATCGAACACGCGACGCCGCATGCCGCTAGTCGACCGAAAGAGATAATCGTATATTGTAAGCTATTTAATTTTTACAATGAAAGGGAAACCTAATGGACAATTTATCATCATACTATTTAACTCCTACGCAGAAAGATTAATAACCCTAATAGAGCAATGAAAACATCCGTGAAAGCCAAAAGAGCCAAAGATAACGGGAAGTAACTTTGTTTAATAATATGTAAATATTTAAACATTAATAGCTTTAAATTAACACGAAACCCAAATTAAAAATACACCAGGATACAGCTCTAAGAGATGAAACTAAATAGGGGCTTAAATTAAAACATATCTTAGGTATCTTAAAGTACTATTTATTTGTTAATATCGAGACTTTACAAATATAAAGAGAGTACGAAAACTCTAACATTTGATATGCAAAAAAAAATCGTATGTGTAACATTTGCGGGCGGATTGTCGATCTGTATCGTTTCTTCGGTTCTGTTGATAGAGAAATCTAAACCAGTTATCGTTCGCCATCTTAGTTATGCAAATCTACTCAGTCAGGGCATGCTTTAGTCTCGAAATTAATATTGACAATTATGAGCGAACTGTTAAAACTTTTGTCACGAACTAATAATGTTTTAAAACGTTCCCTAAGATTCTTTTTTTAATTTATGCCTATTTTTATTAAGGTATTTATAATTATATTTTCATGATAAATATTGTAAATACTCTCTTATTAAAAACGTACTTTAAAAGAAATAAAAACTTATAAGTATAATATGATGCATTAAGTAAGTTTCATAAAATCTTTTACAATTTTTCTCACTATACAATTTGTTCTTATCCGAACATTTACTTGTATGACAATACAAAAATATAAATATTATTAAAAAGGAAAATTTTACAAATCTATATTGATCTGTGAAATAAAGATCCGACTTAAGGAATTGACTTAAAATATTGTATATGAATAAAGTAAGATTTTTAAAGTCGATGACGCAAAGCTGTGACTTCATTTTGTTGTTTTGAATTGTCCTTTTCCTTCTTCGGAATATTCGTTTTTTTATACTGTCTTATGTTATGCATACGTAACATAATAAAAAGTTCATATCATCATGATGTTCAACGACGAAGCTTATTACTATAAAAAAACTGATTTGATTTTAAAAAGTAAATTGCGAAAAATCAAATAACAACCATAAAACCAAAAAAAATGATAACGAAGTTTGAATAAAGATATGATTCGAGAAATCTCTGATTTAAAACAGCTATATGATACCATATAACTTAAGAACCGGTTATCCTTGCCGATTATAATAAAAACTATGTCCACATCGAGATTGAAAAACTGTTCTTCGCAACCTTTGCATTTCCTACAATAACCGAGGCATTAGTGCGACAAACAGAAACTTTGGCGCATACTTTCAATTTTTTTTTCGCATAACAAAGGGAAGGAGTAATATTTTCATTGTTCGACTCACCTTGGGCCAAAGCCGGCGCGAGGGCAGCGCTCCAAATAACAAGACATAGCCACAGAAACATTTTACAATTGTCTCTTTTTATCATAACAAATTATTATACGTCAAAAGTATTCCGTCACTTATGCATATTACTGTACAGAGCACAGGCACGTACACTGGCACTAAAATCCTTGAATTTATAATTTTTTTTGAAAGTAAAAGTTTCCCATGTGAATACGATATATGCGCGGGAGATCCGGGTGTCGTGGGGAACTAACAGTCATGCGCGCAGAACTGAGTGGACTGGCGAAGTCGGCGCGCTTTGCGCTGCCCCCACTGCGCGACCGCCTTTCACCGTTACAATTCGTAACCCGAAAGACTGTTGAGCAAGGCTATATGACGACTGACATTCAACAAAAACGCCTCGATACACGGAAATAACATATTTACAAGATCTTTATAACACTGTTAAAAACGGTCAACTATTAGTTTAAAAATAATTGAATATAAATCGAGAAAGGTATACTTCGGTGGTTTGGGCATGTGGAAAGGATGAATGAGGCGAGTTACAAAACAAATTTGTGTTGCAAAAGTGAGTGGTAGTGTCAGTAGGGGACGTCCCAGGAGGACTTACATCGATCAGATTAGTGACATATTAAAGAAAGGCGATGTAAGAAGTACCAATAACCAACGACCATCTATGCGTCGATGTATGGATTTAGGTGAAGCGAGAGAGGTGCTGTTTTAATATATGGAACGTTGATAAATTAGGTC
>JAABKM020000025.1:5052468-5069446 GCA_016277805.2 Papilio aristodemus | reverse complement strand
ATATATAGCCGCTAAAAACTTTACCCTTTTCTCAGTTGGATTAAAATTACTTAATGTTGTGTGAAGTACATAATGCTATGGGTACAAAATTGAATCACAATTATTGTATCTTGTTAAACTTAGCCTAATAATAAAATTACTAAATAATTAATGATGAATTATGACAATTAAATCAAATAAATATGAAGATTAATAAAGAGAAATAAAGATTCCTCTCAATAACATCAATATGGACAAAGGGCGATTGGGATTTTATAAACAAGACATACAAAACTTATTGCTATCTTATTTTACTTTCCAGCGCGTCTGTTTACTGTGTACATCGATTCTTCGGACCTGAAGCTTATGGGAAATTTCCTAATATCTGCTCTCCTGAGTGGTGGCGTGTTGGCAACGGCATTATTCTATCAATCAAATTGCTCATTAAAACTCCGTTGTACCAAACCATTATCTTTGAAAGGACCTTGCAAAAAATGCAAATAGAAACAGAATGTATAATATAAAATTTATAAAAAAAAATTAAATGTTTTCAATAATTAGTAAGTATTAGTTGCAAATAGCTCCTTGACTCCTTTGTTGCAGCTCTTTCATGAAATGTTTAGTGTAGTTATATGACATCTTGGACAAGTAATTTAATACAATAGGATTATTTATTAACTTTATGGAGAAAAGAGATGACAACTTAGCCCAAGCATGACTTTTATGACATTAATAACTTTAAAATAACATTCTTGTTACAGGATTAAACTGGTTAAACATTCTAAATTATAAGAATATTGTTGTCTTGAAGCTGCAAGAAAATAGTAAAATTATAAGTCTTATATAAACAATCTTTTAATTACAAAAAAAACCGCGAAAGGAATTAAATATAGCAGCTATTATTATAAAGATGGTGATTGGATTAAAAAAAATGAATTGTATGTTGAAGAAATGACTGACACCTCAACAAATTGTTACAATGTTTGTGCTACAAGTGGGAATAATTCAGTGCTTGAAATTCCTGGCTGTTACACATTGATTTTTATGAATGTTTTATAAAATTGCTAATAATTATTATTTGGCCCTCGGTGTGAAGGGGTAGATACGTCGACTATTATATATTTAGCAAAGCAAAACCAACATTTAATAAGGTTATGATTACACAGGCAAATAATTAATGATTTAAGCTTAAAAATATGTTTTGTACTTTGAGCTTTTGTCTGTTATGCATTCATTAGATCTGTACTAAATTAGATGCATTAAATTGTCTTCTAGTCAAACGGAAATACAAAATATTTAAATTAGAACTCTAGCGTCTATTAGGATTATTCATATAAGCCATTTTTTTTTAATTTTGACTTAAAATCGACATAATAGTTAAATATATACATATATACTGCTTCACTACAAGAGATGACTAGAAAAAATTTCGCACAAATATAGTCATAGTTAAAAGTTCCTCAAAATAGATAATTATCATTTTAATTTTCATTATTTTAATTGAATAATTTATGAATTGTATTTAAAACAATTTCATTAATAGGATAGTGACTAAAATAGACAAATATTATATACTTGGCGCAAATTTTTAGGAGCCATTTATTCGCTGTCATTATAACATTGAATTTAATCTGCAGTCGGCATAGTTTTCTAGACATTGAAAATTTCGTAGGATTTAATAAAAACATGTATGTTATCGTATTCGCAGATAAGCTATGCACAATATTTAATCCAAATAGTATATGTTTATTTAAAAATTGTTACATTATTTGGTAAAACACTAATTGTTTTGTATATGTGATATGTACCTGATTGCATCTGAAATAAAATTAAATCCTTAGTTATCAAAGTTTTATCTTCTACATATACTTTCCCTGCTTATATTTAAATAAATTAAATAATAACAATATTTGAATCAAAAATTACGACTTTGTATTTGACGTAAACTGAACTATTTAAGTTTTAACTAATTACAAAAACTTAAGACATAAATTGTTCTTATATAACAACTATAATTCTGTCAAATACCGTAAAAATTACATAGCTTTCAGCTATACTCTGCAAAAACGAAAGCTTAAAAACTAATGTTCATAAATTAGTTCAATTAATCGTATACAAAAATATAACTATCCTATATTGTTGTTCGAATTAAATGTTTGATGTGATTGAAAATTTCCCACCACTGTATTTGACTCTTAAATCCTTCTCAAGCCCTCAATTTATCGGCTGCTTTGAGATAATTATTGAGATTTATAATTTATTCAATTGAGACAAACATTCCTAAGTAGAAACATAATATAAATGTTCATATCTATATGACTAAGAATCAGTCATCACTACGCTTCAAAGTGTAAAATTTATCCAAGATTTTATGGGCTAGAGATTTACACGGTGATGTTTCTGGTGATGACGTTATCACTTTATCATGAATCACCTCATTAAGATGCACGCATCTTTTTCGTGTCTCGTCTTTATCGACACAAGGACTTGGTGCAACACTTAATAAATGGGGAAAAAGCGTTCTTGGTGAGCTGGGTAACGATGAAGACAGTGGTTGGGAAGGCGCAGTAATGTTAGAAGCATGATTTGGTGAGTTTATATATGAGGGCTCACACCTGTACACGTTGTGAACGGCATTTGCAACAAAACTTTTCACTTCTGGTAATGCCGGTAACTCTTCGGGTTCGCTCGACGGATAATCTCCAGCCTTCGATAGATTTTTCTCAATTTGTATTCTGCCTTGAGGCTCTTGCGCTGCATAGCTCGATCGGCCGCCTAAATATTTACCTTTCCGCCTTGCCCTGGCTTTAGCTATATCAGCAGCGCTCTTGGATCCATATAAATGAAGATTTTGGTCTATGTAATTGCAAACTGCCGCTGCTTCTTCTTCCGGTGACAAATGAGCATCTCGAAAGAAACCGTATCCATTACGCAAATCATTTATACCTTCCATAATCAACCATGCTAACGTTCCAATAACCAATAATATAGTTGTAAATATTGCTAATATGGTAGTAGCGTCTGGCTCTGCCAGCTTGTATTGTAGTTCGCCTATAACACCGTATGTCACAATATTGCATGTTCGTTTCTTTGTATGTGCACGGCAGGTGTAGAATCCCCTGTGGTAATTTTGAGACGTAGCAATAAGTCTTAGCACCTTACCGTCATCGACAGCTTTCGCGGAGTCTTTCTCTAAAATACTATTAATAGCATTATCCAAATAAAACCACCAGGCTTTATTAGGTGTTCGTTTTGTTCTGGCGTGTAGACATGTCAGATTCAAAGTGTTACTTATCCCCCAACTAGTTTCGTAATAAAAGCCAGATATACTTGATGTTCTAGAAGATAATTGAATTTTATTATCTTTAACGCGTTCCACACCTAAGCTATGAAGGTCTATGTATTTATTATTCAGTTTTAAAGACGCTATTATCCCTGAATAAGAGGTTAGTTCTTCGATGTTTATATTTTTATATTCAAGCGGTATATTCCCGATAAAAAATTCATCGTAACATAGAACATACGTAGTGTGATTTACAACATAACTATTATTTTGTTTTAAAACAGACAGGTTTTGATTTGGTCGTATAGAAAAAAATGGATGGATACTATGTCTTTTGTTCGTTGTTGGGATTGTCAGCAAGACGTGGAGCCGTTCCGATGCATTAATAATAGTTTCAATTGTCCCGCTTTCGCTTTGTTTAGATAACACTATATCTAACCATTGGTCTGGTAAACATTCCGTTGAACTTGTGGTCTCCGAACGAAAGCCACGTAAAGATAACTTTATTTTCAATCTCGTATTAGTTAAAACCATACAAAGCCAATCGTCAGCATCGATTCCAGGAAGGAAAAGTATAATTCCAACATCTTTTTTAGGTCTGAGAGTTAATTGCAAATTCCATTCGTTTTGATCGTCGAAACAAGGTAACCTTAAGTATTGATCGTTTTCGAGATTAAGAAAAGCTTCCTCTATATTCGCCTTCTCATATGCTATATTCGAAGCGGAGGTTGGGACGAAATCGGACCTCGTCAACCGATTACGGTTGATCATCATGTCTAACGGAATAAAATTAACTATTAGTTCTTGGATGACTCCGTGAAATTTTTCACCAACTGTAATAAACGTCATATCATCTATTAACTCCGGATCACAAGGGAACATCCCATGTATGGGTATTTGGGCGTCATTTATTCTAAGCGAAATACTCTCTTTATTGACTGTGATCATAGCAGAGTGCCAAGCGGCTGGCTCCAGGACAAAAGTCGAACAGATACGAAGGGGGCTGCATGACTGTGACATTCCTCTAGCATCCAAACAAAGGTACCACTTTTGGAGACTAAGTCTTATCAGGGGATGTGATATATCCCCACGTCTTATGAGCGAGCCGTGAGGAGAAAGAGGCATGAAGCGAATAAATGAATGAAATAATGTTGACCGTTTCTGCAGAAAATCATATTGTAAGAATGAATCCCCATTGAATAAAGCAACGACGTGTGAATATACATCGCAAGGCATCTGATGGCAAGGACCTTCCTCAAATTTAGGACCTATACAATTCGAACCTCCAGATGGCATTGGCCTAGTGCAGGATCGAGTTCGAAAACGTCTACCTGCTCCACATGTTTGTAAACAAGGTCCCCATATGCCCCATCCTGACCACCCACCGTGTAGTAAGCATTCTTTGTTTTTGCAAACTTCCATTTGAGCATGTTGACCCCTACAATGTGTACCCCATCTAGCAGATATGTGTTGTTTTTGTTTTTCAATGCACACCCTTCTTCTACGTTTTACACCGATTCCACAATTTTCTGAACACGCCGACCATTCTCCCCATTTACTCCAATTGCCTCCAATGTTCTCATCGGTGTAACTCTCGTCGATGGCACATTGATCCCCTTCGCAGTCTTCGAATTGCAGAGGATTTCCAAGACATATTAATCGATTGTCAGATGGTGGGGGAGTATCACATTTCCTGATTCTCCAGTGAAAACCTTTTCCGCAAAGTGCACCGCATGATGACCACGTTCCCCATGGACCCCATTCTCCCGCTACGGGACACCCTACATTATGTTTAACGCATTGAAGAGCATTCCATATAATTTCAGGGTTTAATTGCCATGTATTATCATCAGCTAAAATCATTTCAATGTCATTAAACGTACATTCAACTTGAAGACATCGATCCATTACTGTGGGAACTGTTTCTAATTGGCGCATTGCATCAATTCTGATGGAATCCCCGTCTAAACATTTTCGAAAATCATCCACTGCACAGTTTAATAGATAACAAGACTCGATTTGTTCGTCAGAACCACTGCATGGTATGCCTTCTTTGGAAGTTGGTGGATTGTTGCATTCTCTTGTTCTTTTACGATATCCTACGTCATCGCATGTTCCGTGACAGTTTGACCACGAGGACCAAGGCGACCAACCCCCATCCACTGGACATTCCGGTTCAGATATAACGCCTAGTGCACATTCTAGTCGCCATATAGCCTGTTGTTCTTGCGAATGAGGCTTTTTGTTTACAACTTTTTGCACAAAATTCATCAACAGAAAATAAAGACTAAAATATTTCCAGCTATTTACGACATACATTGTATGATAGATGACAGTTAACATTTTTTTATCGGCTTGTTGTAATATCCTAAATTAAAACCTCCTTATCCCAATATAGTAATTCCAAAGGACTGTGCCCCATATAGCGGTAGGCTCGCCCCCTATCACATCATGGGACGGAAAACAAATGGCTAATAGTGGGTGTATTACTACTTTGCCTATCTCTTCATGGAGCACAGGAGGGAAATATGTATTCAGAGAACTGTAATTTCTTTCTACGCATAATATTTGAACATTGTGTGATCGAGTTTATTTTATGTAACAGCTGAAAGCTATTACAGAATTCAAATATTAAAAACACAAATGCAAAGAGTATGCAAGCGCGCTGCTTGTAGCTAAAGTTTCTTTGAGTTTGAAGATAACAAGATATATGTAGCTTTCAGGTTAGCATTTATTCTGGACCTAGAATACCTAAAATATATTCACCTGTAGTAAAAAGTGTTGCAATTTTTTCATGAATATTAAGGCAACATATCTGATTATTTTTGACATCTATCTACTAATGGATCTAAGACAAATCAAGGTTCAGGAGAATTATCAGAAGACCTGAACATAAGAATAAATTTACCACTGTAAGGTGAAACAACAAAGCTGAATGCATAGCATGTGCGTGATCACAGCAGCACATGCCATAGCCGCCAGAGCTGAGAATATCCTCAAATTATCAGACAGCATGACTTACACTAAGCCAGCAGTGAACAAGATAAAATAGAAACTCATCTCGCCTTTAGCATAAGTAGGTGTCATTAAGGGTCATCAATAGTGGCAATATATTTCATTATTTATTTATTATATTGTTTTTTGAGGAGACTTACATACTAATACATTTTTTTTATTATAACCTTATATATAAAACAAGTTAATTAACATTCGCTGCATATAAATGACAAAGATTTGCTCGATAAGCTTACATCTTAATAATTTAGGTTTAACACAAAACAGATCTCACAATCACAACAAGAGTGCAACAAGAAACAAGTTTTATATTAGTGGATTGCTTATTAACTATCAAAGTTTAACAATATAAGTGATTAATTTACCAAAAACACTTTTACTTAGAGCTATCAAATGCAAGATCAAAAATATGAGTATACTTAAAAAGAAATTTCGCCGCGCACAGAATTAATATTAATGGATTGTTTATTTTAAATATTGAAACTTTAACCATATAATTATAATAATATATTTTTATACTTAACAAGAAAACCACAAGCACATATTTTTTTATCTGTTTTTATATCACTTTGCTATAAAGTGATGGAAAGAGATATAAAATACGTAACTATTTTGCCAAGTTTTGTATCAACAGTTGCTATGTTTTTTTTTTTCATCCAATAGTCTTTGTTGTTGGCCATAAACCACTTGTTGAATCCCCATAAAAACCAATCCATTGTTGCCCTCATTTAGTGGACTTCCGTAATTTTAAATAACAAATTTTATCTATTATACACTCATTACAATCATTGGTTTAGAGACTTGGTTCCCAAATTAGGTCTCCTTGTATTTCAGGAGTAAAACAGCAAAATAGATTGCTCATCCACATTGAATAAAATTTTCCACTTCTCAATGATGGCTAAGGTGATTCTGAAGATGTTGATGGTGATGACAAACCTGGAACAACATTTCTGTCTAAGCATTTTGAAATAATAATGATAATAACTGATTGGGTCTTTGCTCAGCTGCGTGCTGGTCATCCGCGAGGATAGCCGACGCTGTTATTCTGCAGAAACCCGACGTCCATTCGTCACTTAACAGCAGCGGTAATACATTAGACAAGACATTTGATGGTGGTCGTTCTTTTAAATGCGCGCAAATTGTTTTTGGATTGACATGTTTGCCAACTATTTCAGCTATTTCTTCTGGGTAGATTCTAAAGATAATATAAGGACCTAAGTATCAAGGTTCTGTTTTCTTAATATGGGTTGATTTTGCTACTTGTTTAAACACCTTATCACCTACTTTAAACTTTGTTTTCTTTACTGACCGTCTGGTCTTTGTTGAAGGGTAATTTATTGTATACTAGTTTTTGTGCTATTTCCATTTGCCGTCTATGTTTATTAACATAGTTCTGATAATATTCTTTTGTATATATCATTCCTAGTGGATTGCAGCTACTTGTGTGGCCATATAGAGGTTTAAATGATGTAAAATTGGTTGCCATTGCTCATTCCGGAGCATCTGTAAAAATATGAAGGTCATATAAACATGTGTTATCAGGTAATACCCAACAAGGCATTCTTAAAGCATTTAGATGGTCCTAAAGAAGTTGAAAATTCCGTCCAAAGTGATTTTATTTTATCTAGCACCTGATCATCCCAATTACACTTCATCATCAAGTACATGTTACAAAAATAAGTACAGTTTGAGGTCGGGTGTATTGGTAGACAGCCTGTCACAATCCAATGCAATTGAGATTCAAATAACTTAGGCTTGTTTTTACCTAGACTAATTGATTTAGTACTTATAACATTCCAGAACACCTCAGTGTCTACTAGAATGGCAATTACCGATTGAACGTTAAAGGAAGGGTCTGCTAAATGAAGTCCTGAGGGCAGCGGAAGTTGACTAACATCTATTAAAGTAGAAGGAAGTATCTTAGTTATCTCGGGCAAAACTAAACATTCTATATTTGTTTTAAAAGTATTCCATAGGAACTCAATAGTAATGTTGCAATAGTGTGTATTGGTAAATGATTAATTATATATACCAGTTATGTCGGAACTTACATGATGTGTGGATAATTTTAGCTTACTACAAAGCAACTGTGTTATGAAGTTAGCCGTACTGTCGTAGAATTCAGGTGTCGAAACTATTGCTGTTGTCGTCGACCACTCTCACCAACGCTGTGGACAGTAAAACATGCGAAGATGTAACATATCTCACGCGTGTATTCACCGAAAGGGTAGGTAGAGGTGCAACTAGTGCACCCACATTTCGCCATATGTTTTTCCGTCCCATAATGTGATAGAGGACGAGCCTATCGCCATATCGGGCACAAACTCCAAACTCCGGGCTGATATCAAGTTGAATAAACCCAATACCATTTTTCCCGACCCGGGAATCGAACCCGGTAACATGGTGTATAGAAATGTCAATTGTACATAGCGGAAGCATTAGAAGGTTTAGAGTCGTGAATAGGCAACGCTACAGAAGTAGACTTAGACCTTTCAGTGTGTAAAAGCGCATTATGATTGCACTTACAATATTTACAACGTATTAATCTACAGCACATATTTGTTTATGTCCTCATTCTTCCAATTTTTAATAATTTTCCAAAATCTATAAAATCAGAAGGTAAGTAATATTAATAAAATATTAAGTGTTACTTTATTCACTAAGATATTTTTTAAAACAGTTACAAAGTCAAGTTCGTAACTCAATTTACTCTACCTTCTGTGAAAAATAAACGTCCTCTCGGGCCGCATAAACTTTTTGATGCCAAACCTCAAACAAAAACGAAGTAAGTTAAGTATCACTTAACTTCTCACAAACTACCCAACTATCTATTTAAACACGCCGGTACAAAATAGAATGGAAGCAATCACCGGATATGTCAGTGTCAAATAAGACAAAGAGTATCCAAGAGAAAGATTATATAAAATACCGGTGAGAAGTGAAATCCTGTCCATTTCCTTTACCTTCCATTTCTTTTACCTATGTTTAAATAGATAAAACAAAGTCACTTGCTACTGCCTACTCGTTTAAATCTTACAAATTTCATACTATAGTTTAAAATAGCTTGATTGAAATGACAAATGTCAAGCAGATGTCTACAAGAACATGTAGAACTTGAAACCAAAGAGTATATATGGTAGTAATGTAAAATCACGTTTCACGTTTAATCCATTATAGCAAACTTTTTTTTGGTATTTGGTTCTTCTATGTTTTCTTCTACTCATTCATATCAAAGTCATCGTTGTTGATATATACAATAATTTGTAATTGTTCATAAACAGAAAATAAATTATTTATGCCAAGGTTGCGTTACATTGCAGAAATCTTAAGAGATGAGCATATTGGTACTTGTGTTTCGATAAAAAAAATTAATTTAAAGTTAATATTTTCTTTTAAGTAATAGTTTTTTTGTTTTATTCAGTTATCTGTCTTTGTTTTGTTGTTTTGTGTTATCTGTCTTTGTTTTGTTGTGTTATTAATTTGTTTATTTTTTTTTTGTTTTTATTCTTTTTGACATTGAAATGTCAAAAATAAACAGAAAGGGAAAGAAAAGCTTTTTAAATAGTGAATGTAACGAATTTATTGTATGAGAAAATTGTAGAACATAGTTTAAAAAATAATGACTGATAATTAAAATTCTAAGAAAAGCAGAGTATTACCTACTAGAAATCTGGAAAAAATTTGTTTATTTTTTTTTGTTTTTATTCTTTTTGACATTGAAATGTCAAAAATGAACAGAAAGGGAAAGAAAAACTTTTTAAATAGTGAATTTAATGAATTTATTGTATGATAAAATTGTAGAACATAGTTAAAAAATAATGACTGACAATTAAAATTCTAAGAAAAGTAGAGTATTACCTACTAGAAATCTGGAATGAGCTCCGTGCTATTGCAGGGTGGGTTTATAGTATTTATATAACACTATAATCAGTTATGCGTATGATATGGTGCTGCTGATCCCATCAATCGCTGCTCTTAGAAAGTTGATTATGATATGTGAAGAGTACTCAAGCTCCCATGGCCTCATGTATAATGTGAATAAGAGTGAACTTATGGAGTTCCCAACTAGAAGCCACAAGAAAACCCATGTACCACCTGTGAAATTAAATGGTGTCCTATAACAAGTATCAGCCTTCAATTATCTTGGCCATGTGACTATGGAAGACCTGAAGAAAATGATATTGAAAAAGGGAATGCGTGAATGCAGAAGATAGCGATGGCAGTCCACTGTAATATGCTGGCTGGCATGCAATCTGTGAGTGTACCACTAGCAACAGGCTTTCAACACTCTCTGTATACAATATAATAATGGTTTTAGAATGTTGGGGCTACCACATTACTGCCCGTCCGAGATGTATACGCTGGAGCATACTGATGGTTTCCACACAGTACGGCACAAGCGGACTGCATTGCTTCTCCGGGAGAGCACTGACACCATTCTAAGACAGATTGATGATAATATTGCCTTAATCTATGATACTGGACAAATATTTTGAACCTGTAAAAAAATAATGATATGCATAACATTTGAAATACAAGTATTTTATTTTATTTTGTTTTATTTATAAACTGTAAAGCAAGTAAATCTTTTATATTTGTATAGCCTGCCAGTATATCAGTTACTGTTGATGACATTAAGTCATTAATCCAATTTAATAATACATGTTTTATTCCTACATATATTGCAATACTTTCTTCATACAACATTTAAACATGAACCCTGTGTAGAGAATAATTTTGAATAATTCGTATTTTTACGATTTTCATTGTTTCAGATAGGTATTATTTCAGATTTATGGTAAATTAAATTTAATTCATAACATTAACATGACCAGTAATATTTACTCCACTAAGTTAACTTCACAGTCTCAGAAAAGTTGCTAATATTGCACTGTTTAGCCCGAATCATAATTTGAGAAAGTTCTTAATGATTCAGCATCAAAAATTTATCAATTACTAGCAATGCTACATTAATTTTAATTAATAAACATAGTTAATGTTATATCAAGACAGGACTATTTACTCTTTTCCTATATCCAATGGCAAAATTTCTACATTCGAAGAATATACAGTCAAATGAGGATCAGCCAGTAAAATACCACGTCACACAAGCCAGGGATAAAGTAGAAGTATTCTGTGTTTCATTTAACCAAATCTTCTTATCTTTATCTTCCTTTCCTTATAAAGTATGGGACGGAAACAAAATTTGATGAGAGGATGTGCTTGGAAAGAGTAAACAATGTCAATCTCCTAATCTGTTCACTAAAGTTACGATTCCATTGACAATTTGCTCATTGCAGATGCTTATGGGTAACATTCCCGAGTCGGGACTGGCTGACAAATGCTCAAAATTTTTGCAACAGACTTGTTGGTTGCACACCACATAATAAATAAAATAAAGAAATATATGAGTAGTATTTGTGATTTCATAAAACCAATTATATCTGTAAACAAATTGAATTCCTGGAAGAGAATAATAATTTGAATAAATCAGCACATTATTTGCCATGTCTTAAGTACACTCTCATTGCTGTGCTCTTGCTGGTGGTGAAACATGAAGAAAGTGTGCAAAGTGATGGAAAGATGAATTCTTAAAATAGTAGACTACCTATTACTAAGTGTGCTATTTCAGAATTAAAAAAAATTATAGTAAGATTTATTATTATATGTAAAGAGAAATAGCAATGCTTAATCGTAGTCGAGTACATTTTCAATATTACTAACTGTAAAAGATATCTAGTGGAATGCTGTTTGGCATCCAAAGATTATATTACTAGTTATCTGTAACACAACTGGGAACAGCTTGAATACTCAACAACAGCACTTCTGATTGACTTAATCTTCTAGCCATGTTTCAAAAGAATTTTACACGAGTTTGTGCAATATCATATGTATTACGAATAATTCTCCTGTGTTTGGCTACCATTTTTCAAATGTCTGTGAACACTAACTATACTTCTTTTTTTTTCTTGAATACAGATTTCACAATTAGATTAAACTAACTCTAAAGAAATCTTTGGCATTATCTCTGATGTCAGTGTTCATGGGACAGTTTATTAACATTAATTGACCAGTACCATGGAAATAACCTTGTATACATTATCATTACCTTGTATAGTTATATTAACATGTCAGTCATCATCTTGCTCTGTTTTTTTTTTGTGAGTTCAGCAAAATATTGTCACCGTTAAAAATTACTCCACCATTTCATCTATTACACTATATATTCATCTTTACCTACATCTACCCCTAGGTACTCATGCCTCAACATTTATATCTTAGTTCTTACATGATATCCTTCCAACCAAATGAACACGGCCCACTTTAGTTATTAGTTATTAGCTCAATTTAGTTTTCACTGGTGCTACAAATTAAAAAATGTTGTAAAAATTTATTGTAAACTTATGATGAAATAAAACGATTTACCTTTTCTTTTGTCTTTTTTTTATCATATAAATGACTGAATTTACAAAGATCTTGGTTAATTCATTTTGTTGTTTTGTCTAGATGACAAAAATAGAACAAAAAAAATTGTTTTGTCTACATGAACAATTGAAATAAGTACTACAAGTTACATATCTGTAGGTATAGTATATATCTTAAATACCACAACCTCACAGTGGTAGAGCCCACATCAACATCAGTTGCATGAATGGGCCGGCTCAACCTGTGCAAAACCACAAAGTCACAGAAGACAGGCGTCAAGTAGTATTCTGCGTTTCATTTGATGAGTGAGGTACCAGAGACCTAATTCTGATCCTTTTCCCCTTCCCATCCTTTCGTTATTAGATGAGGATACGTCAGAGGATGAGGGGATCAATAGGAAAAGGAATTATCCTTTTTTCTATTGATCCCTTTGTCCTTCAAAGATAAGCAACACATCTTCAACTCCTTTAGTTGTTGCAGATTTCTATGGGCTCTATCACTTGACATCAGGTGTACCGCATGCTTGTTTGTCATCTTTTAGTTTAAAATAATCACATCATATCAGCCCGTTTTGATCCACTGCTGGACATAGGGTTCTGTTCTCACATTACGCCGTTCTTTTTTATTGATGTTTCAAAATTGAGAATGGTTTCAGACTAAAACATAAACACTGACTTAAAACATCACCGCTGGCCAGTGCATCTTTGTGAGTTTTTTGTCAGAGCCCAATTCTTTTTCATCTTACTGTCCTTTTTCATTTTTTTACTCATTTACCTCCTTTATTACAGATAGAGTCAACATATTTGCAAATTATTTGCCTGTTGTCAAAGCATATCAGTAGTGGTATTTATTTAATAAACAAGTTCATACATTTACACCTTTGCTAACCTATTCCATAAAAAAGCAGAGTAATCATTTGTTTCATGGTTAAATTAAGGATGGTTACTTGTGATAAGTGCCTTTTATTTTATTAGGATTATAATAAATGAAAAGAAATAATGCTTGAAATACAAAGTAATTTTATTGCATGTATTACAATATGCTGATACAATTTAATATGAATGTATGGAAAAAATATAGATGCAGTAACAAGCAGATCTTACATATGTCTGCAATGGCGGTACTTATTGTCCTTTACTGCATATAAGTATTGCCTTCACTACATATAACTTTTATGCTTCTGATGACCCTCAAAGTTATCTTGCTTCTGGTTAGCTTGTTCTCCACTTACTGCATGTGGCATAAGTGAGGGTGGCCCTCCATGACTGTGATGTTGGCCTTGCGACATAGTGGCAAGAGCCGGCTGGGGCTCACTCATGTTTATATCCTCGTTGAAGATCATGCAAAACTCGTCCACCTTCTGAATATCTCCAAATTTTCCCGAATATAGCGTAAGGGAGCAGCGCCACAATGCCGCATAACCACGTGTAAGGCGTACGATGTCTCCTGGCTGCAGTAGGGCTCCGGCCTCGTCAAATACAGAAAAATTGATCATGGCAGTAGGGTCCGCAACGCGTAATATGCGTATTTCATGTCCTTGTTTAGTTAATATCGGAGCACCCACCTCCAATACTATAAAAATGGAGTTAATATTCCTCATTCCTGGTTTTATATCTTTTATTTGAACGTATTCCGTTGCACTCATTTTTACTACTTATAATCGGTTAAGGCGCCGCAGCAAATCCTGGATATTGATTTTTCTCCCGAATCCGCACGATCAGTAACTATACAGCACTGGATATCCGGTAGAACCATCAAAGGAGGCAAAGATCAATAAAAGGTAGATAATTATAGACAAACGATTTACTGCTATTCGTTTATGGTAGTTTTGGCGCTACAGTCGCAGTACTTGTTTTGTTTAATTAATCTTATATATATATATTAAAATACATAAATAAAGTCACGATGGTAACGTTATCGACCGGCGAACTTGATTGAAAACGCGTCGGCGATGATGGTGACATTATTTACAAGAGAATTTTACGTACTCTATAGAATGCTGGAAGTAAAACTTGCTCCTATAAAAGTCTACGTTATCAATAAAACACGTAATATAGACTTAAATAAGTATTCTTCTAAAGCATCTAATTCCAAAGTCAGTTTATTTTTTTAATTTCTTTGTTTTATATTAAAATATAATTATTTCTTTAAAAGATTGCAAGGAGAGATTCAAGATTTTCTGGCGAATTTAAATCATGTTGTCGAATGAGATCCATATAATCTTTGCGACAATGTAATGTAATTTTAATTTATATCTTTACAGCATTTTCGATTTACATAGATTAAAACATTATTTTTACAGTGTTAATGATTCTTAACCTGTTACCAGCTACCAATATTACAACAATTGAGTAAATCATTGCTACCAACATAAGAAAACTATTGAAATATGAAATACTCTACTTACAAAAAAAAATTATTAATTAAAAAGTTTTATTGTAAATTTTGTTTATTAAAAATACAATTAAATTTATTTTAAAAACGAACGAAAAAAGCACAGTTTTTGTCTTTGTCAATTTACATGGCTTTTAATATTGAAAATGAAATGTTATTGGTAAACAATCCGGTAATAATAATAATAATAAAGTAATGGCCCGAGCCGAGGCTCCCGAGGGAGCCCTCGAGCGTAGTTACTCATAACGAGGTTCAGGCTAAGCGCCTTCTGCGCTCTGCCACCTCACACCCGGTGAATCTGTAAAGGCCTCCTAAAGGCCAACAGTGGATTATCAATCCAAAAAATAAATAAACACGTCAAAACGTTATTCACAAGCACTCAATCGCCATCCAAATGGCATAATATTCAGCTCCCTCGCGTGTACGAGAATAATAATAATAATAAGTATTTTTTATTCCATATTTAACTTATGTACTAGTTTAACCAATTTATTTTTGGTAGTAGTGCTAACGTTACAACCAAAAATAAAATTGTTAAACTTAAACTAAGTGAGATACTAATATCTCAGTTTAAGTTGTTTGTTTTTATTTAGTTTATTAAAATATGGACCCCTCTTTGGGTGAAGGCCTCCTCAATCTTTTTCCAATTCCTTCTGTGGTTGCCAAGAGTCATACAATTATTTCCTTCTATTTCTAAGATGTCATCAGATCACCGTTTGTTTGATATCAGCCCGGAGTTTGTGATTTGTGCCCCATATGGCGATAGGCTCGCCCCCAATCATATAACGGGACAGAAAAAAATATGGCAAAATGCGGGTGCACTAAGTTGCACCTCTGGCTATCCGGCATGATATATGTTTTTGTTTCATCAGACCACCGTATTATCACCATCCATAGACCATCATATAGCTATCATGATATTCGAAATGATAGTTCACAATTCTAGTAAGCTTAGCTAATAAAAGGTATACAAAACATTCACAAAAAGAAATTAAACACAACTAACAAGGTAGTAAATGAATCAACAAACAAGATTGTCAAGTAGCTTAAGTTCATTCTGTGCCTGTGAAGTGATAAGTATTTCATAAAAAATGCAGCACGCTCTCTTCCCGTGCTGTTACAAATGCACGAGGGGCTGACCTTGCACTTAAACCTGTGCAGATACCGTGCTCGTCAAAACTTGCACCAGTGTGGGATCCAACTCAAACTTCCTAAGTGTAGGGTGGGCGCTTGTTGGGCATTAATTTGCCGATGATCTTAAAGATCACGCCGGCATTGAGGAGCGCAGAGCATTAGCAGTCCGCAGTAACATGATCTTTAGTGACGATGTGAAAATATTATTACTATTAAAGGCCTTCTGTGAAGTCTTTCACACGTGCAGCTTGTGGACTAATTACACCCAGCGGACTATCAATGCTCTACGGGTCCAATACAATAATAGTTTTAGAATCTTGATGGGACTGTCCCGACACTGCAGTGCATCAGGTATGTTCGCGAAAACCAAAACTAACGATTTTTTTGCGATTATGTGTAAAAAGACTGCGTCGATGCACTGCAGAGTGCGGGACAGTCCGAATAAAATTCAGAAACTGATAGGTGCACGATATGATACACCTCTTTTGTATACTTGTGTGCGGAGGTGTATACCTGTCGCGTAATTAGTAATTAAATAAAATTGTATAAAGTACTACTAACTATTGTTGACATTAATCCTATCTTTCCCTCAGAGATTGGAACGGCCCGAATGTTGCCCGGATGATTATTAGAGGCACGGAAATTTCGCTGAAAAAAATCACCGGTTTCCCATTTATATTTTTCAAAATGTTAAAATTTCGCATATATTTCGCATTTATTATTTTTAAATTATAGAAATTGTATAAA